>CM076580.1:384019974-384289446 GCA_034641835.2 Pinus albicaulis | reverse complement strand
GAAACTCTCGGCCGAGATAATCTCTTGGACGAGAAATTTCTCAAACTCTCGACCGAGAAATTTAAAGCTATTTTAACCCGCCTAGAGTTAGATTTACCGCGCGGGCAAACTCTAGACTGAAAGTTAAAAAACTCTCGGACGAGAGTTTTCACCCCAAGAGTTTTCCGAGAGTCTAGAATGTGATTAGTATTCTCGTTGAAGAGGTAAGAGAGAACAAAACTAAACAAATTATTATGCACGCATGAAACAACCTAAGCATGATAAAATGAAAAAAGTTGACACTTGTCAAATCCAATTATAACGTGATTTGTATCACTGTTAATGAAACTCATGTTACCCACTATTGATATGTGTCACGCCCCTACACCACGGGTGTCTTCCAACCACGTCTTGTAGGCAGGTGCGGCACTGCCGTACTTTTTCTTTTTCTAAATACTCAAGTACCCAGACTACGCCTATAGCAACATTCGTTAGTTATATTAAAAATGTTCTTTCAATGTGCGGAATAAAACATAAACATCAATATCAATCCACAAGTACGCCCATACATACAAGGGAGGGGCAACTCCCTTTTAAAATGAGTCCGCCCAGATATTATGTTTCATAAAAATATGATTACAATGTCTAATCCAGCAAAAACCACTTTTGCTCCTTGGCAAGGCTATTTGCCTTTTGGTCAAGCTTTAAGGCTTACCAATCATCAAACTAGCTTACAACAGACTTTTACAACCATTTACAATCATCAAGTTCACCTTCGGAAGTGATGCCCCAAAACTGCCAAGTGCTGGTCAGTCGGGTCACTCAGTCGTTGCTCCAAATCAATGCAGAGCTTTTTATGAGCTAACCGTGCATCCAATCCATCCCTCACCCATATGGTTGGATTCGTTTCTGAAATACGCACCTTCTGCAATTTACGGCACCTTAATCTGATACCTGACGCTCCCGAAATCACGTTTTTAGTGCTGGGCCCCTGCCGTTACTCGGCGCCCAGAACCGACCCGACTCGACCCGACCGTCGTGCAGCTACGCCCGACCTGACCCGACCAGAACTATGGTGCGACGTGCACGAGCTCGACCCAACTCGACCAACGCCCGTTTGCTGTCGTTCCTTCGCCGTTTCTTCCACAAACGAGTTGTTGGCAACTCGTGGTGCAACTCCCTTGATGTTTTTCGTTGATTGATCTTCGCTTTTCGCTTGATGCCTCCACTCTCCATCACGCCAACATATATATACGCACGTCCAAGTGAAGTGTGGTCGCTCGTTTGCCATGAGCCGACTCGCTCGTTTATTCATCCGCCCACGAAACGTCACGTCGTGGGGTGTGGGGCGCTCGGCCGACTCGAGCCGACCCCCACGTTTGGTTGCTCACCCACGAAGTGTGGCGTCGGTCACGCCCAACGCGCCGGCCGACCCACCGACTCGCCCATCGGCTCGCTTGCCCAAGGGGTGCCCGTTGTGGTATAAACGTCTTGCCAACGCCGTTTTGGTTTAACTCGACGCGCTTCTCCTCCAACTCGCCCTCGTGACTCACCTCGCTATGTGCGCGCCCGTGCCTCTCCAACGGTGTGACGTGCCGCCCGTTGCGTCGCACGGCGCCCGAACTCGTCCAAACGCCCAACCGGCACGCCCGTCCCACCGAACGCGCCCATGAAGTCTTGGGGCCTTACAATATGCCTTGTTGCTTTGTGAAAGTCCTCAAATTGATTGCTCGATCTTGATATTCTCCTATGGTAATATAAAATAAAAAGGCACCATAATCGACTTCATGACTTGCAACCCCGCATCATACGGAAATCATAAATACATCATAGTAGTTGTCTATTATTTCACCAAGTGGGTGGAAGCCATGCCCACATACGACAACACCGCAGAAAATGTTGCCCAATTTCTGTTTAACCACGTGATTACCCGATTCAGTGTTCCCAAGGTATTAGTCTCCGACCATGGGAAGCACTTCGAGAATGACTTTTGGAGGAGCTTCCCCACCACCTCAGATTCACCCATGAATTTGCTTCACCATACTACCCCCAATCCAACGGACAGGTAGAAGCTGTAAACAAAGTCCTCAAAATGATGTTACAACGCATGGTGAATAACCATAAAATCAACTGGCACCATATGCTCTTCTCCGCCCTGTGGGGATATCGCACAGCTGTGAAGACGTTCACTGGTTTCACTCCCTTCCACTTGGTATACGGGGTCGAAGACGTGATTCCCATAGAACGTGAGATCCCAAATTTACATGCAGCCATCGAAATCCTCGATGATACCCAACCTCTAGAACAACGTCTAGTACAACTAGAGCTCGTTAACAAAGCTGACAACAGTCACTGCAACACAACGAGGCCCATAAGAAACGGGCAAAAGCATCGTTCGACTGCCACATCAACCCTCGCTCATTTACTGAGCGAGAACTAGTCCTCCGCTACGATGTCGCAAAAGACGCACTAGGGCCAGGAAATTTTGAAACCTTGTGGAAAGGACCCTACATCATAAAACATTGCCTCTGCCAGGGGGCATACATCTTGACCGAATCGGACGGGACATGCATCAGCAACCCCGTCAACGGCCTTTACCTCAAGAAATTATACTCATAAGGGCCAAGAAGGCCCTACCTTAGAGTCAACGTACACAAACACAACCACTTTAAATTTTTGACCAAAAGACTTGTTACAAAACACGATCGAGTGTCACAATGGATTACCAACCCGACCCTTACTTCAGATTTGTTGATGGAGCACCAAGATGGAATCAAACTTTAGCAGTAGTCGCTTGGGTTATCTATCACCCTAACCAATCACCACTCTACAACAATGGTGTGTGCATTGGTTCAGCAACAAACAATTAGACAAATATGACGATGTTATAGGACTTATGAGCGACACCCTCCATCAAGAACCAAAACTATGTTAATGTCATCATAACACATATAAACATAAATACTCAAATAAATGCAGAAAACATGAAGACATACCTGCTAGCCCCCAAGCATATCCAAGACGAAGACCCATGTTTGGATCCCCTCGGAAGTCTATCCCTACATAAGGGAAGGGCAGAAACATCTGGGGATTGGCCTCAAACCAAGCCTCTGTGGTGGCATTCCAGTAACGCCCCACCCTACCCCCACCTCCTCGAGGCATCACAAGAACCCACCTCCTCATGCGAGGCTCCCGTGCCCCCCCAGCAAGCACCGCCACCATCAGTCTCAGCAGCACCACCTGCTCATACATGATGCTGCATAAAATGCTGGCATAGGTAAACAACTTCGATCCATCATGAATCTTATAAAGATGTGCCAGCATCGCGTCATAGCAGAAATGGGAAAAGTCGAAAAAATGCTCAGCCCTTAGCTGGCGCAGGACACCAACTTGTGGACCCGATGCTTGATGTGGATCAGATGACCCTATCAGTGGCACAATATCCACCAAATCACACTGCTTGGCCAAATATGTCACCGAGGCAATATATATGCACCCCTCCGTAAGGGATGCCTCGCCACAGTGACACAACGAAAACCGCTCAAAATCCACCCTCCCAGAAGGAAGTGGATACTGTAGTACCTCACCTTGAGGCAGCAGCCCGGTCACAAAGTAGATATCTGTCTTAGGATGGATAGCAAGGTCACACCCACGTAGCACAAACACCTTGCGCTGCCTGTTCCAATGCAGGATTAGGTAATGCAGAAGTTGATCCCGTGACCGAAGAAGGTCGTTATCCACAAATTTTAGGAGACCCCATCGCGCCAACTATTGGCACACCTGACCATCGGCAGCTAAAGCAGTGCGGAGCTCGGTCCAATCCCTCTCCATCCACAACATCATGTCATCAAAACAGGAGCACATCATCAGCATAAAAACACCAAAAAATAGGCAAAATTTTCACAAAATTTGCCTCGGCATTTCGCGCGCCTGTCCCTCAGATATGCATGAGGAAGGCGTGCATGTCCCTCTCACAAGAGAGAAAAAGGCACGCCCATAATTTGGATAGGCGCGCCTTCTGCACACAAAAGGTGTGCCAATACCCTGATCGCCCGTGCAAACTAGGGTAAAACTGGATTTGAATTCGTACAAACTAGTATTGTACGGACCCCGACACCCCTAGACTGAAAAAATTAAAATGCAGGATGTCATGGAGTTTACCTGATCATAAAATTGTTAATCCCGAGTGCTCAGGCCAACCACAATGGCAAGAACTGCTCCGCAGAAGCCTTTAACCTCTCAATACTCAACAGACACAAATTAATTGAATTGAGCCATATTCGCCTATATGTCGCCCTTTTCAGAAAATTTGGAGGACCATAACGAGAGCTCAGAAGGCCTAATCACCAGACCGAAAGTAACACTGTGATTAGCACACCATAACGCCTAAAGGTGGTGCCACACATTCGCACCCCCGAAAAAATAAATTTTCAGCATTGGCAGGTATACCTTCTCTCATCTTCTTTTTAAAGAACATGTGTTTCAATAATGTTTGGATAAAGAATATGATTTCAATTGGGGTATTTGTTTTTGCAGGTATTACACAACTCCACCCACTAAAAGTTCCAGAGTAGGTATCATTCTACCCCCAACATGATAGAGTCCCAGAAAAAATCTGCATACCTGACATCATTTCTCCATCAGAAATCATCCATAAGTTCCACACATCTGACCATGTTTATGATCACATCACCTTGCACATGATAAGCATCCTCATTGGTTGGTAGAGCCTCCCCCCATGGCGCTCATCACCCACAGTAGACCGTATATCACAACAACAGTGATGCCATGGCCATACCACCTTAGTCTAGGAAGTACCTCATGCCCATTCATTCGTCATACATAAGGTCAAGTTTTACCATATGAAATAAAACCCCTTTCCCGAACGACCAAGTTGTACAAGCATATCAAAAGCGCACTACTACACCTCGCATTTGGCCCACAATACCTCGATCAGCATAACCCATCTGTGATACTATTTCATCTGCTTCATCAACCTCACACATGAGACCAACCAATGGGGCCCCCAGCCTCAACAAAACACCTTCCTCACATCATCAGTGAGCGAACATTTTCATGTTTTGGGGCACCCGTCTCTGTGTTTTGTACAAGCCAAACCCCATTATTTTATTCTTTTGGTAAGTGTACAAAGACTGCAAACAATGCACTATGTCCCCCCACCCACCCATTCATTTTTTCTCCCATGGAAATAGTCCCTGGTCACCCTTGGTCGGAGTATACCACCCTCACGCATAAGCCACCATGACATTCGTAACCAATATATACCCACCCTAGTTTTCCTACCGACTATAGGGATTTCCCCATTAGAAATAGTTATTATTGTTGCCAAGCTACTTTTTATACTCTGACCTTGGGCCACTGAATCCCCATCATTAGTTTTTAGTCACCCCTCTTCATCATGCCTATGTTGAACCCATCACATCTAGGATCCTGATCCTCTGTATTAGCGACCCCCTCGTTCGGTTGAGGCTTCCTTTTTGTCGACATCAACACCTATTTTCCAAAAAGGAAGCGTTGCCTTGGATCATCCCTTTCCACAAAAGGGAGAACCTTGGGTGGCATTGTGGGAGACATAATTTCCCACAGATGTCATCGATCCTCCTGACATTCGACTATGACACAAGCTTTCATGTCGAGATGGTATCGTACCTTGCAACCATTTCACTTTGATCGAATTTGTCGAAGACCCGTGCCTTTATAAGAGTCTCTTTCAGCAATGCTTACATGGGAAGGTCCCCGCCAGCACCTATGCATACAATGCACATTTATATGCCATACCAAGTCTACACATATGGGTACTACTTTCCACCTATTTTCAAATAAAAAACGCCCCTGAGGGCGTCAACAGTCGTCGTCAGTAACCAACAGGTCACTACCATATTAGTGACACAGACAGAATCTATATATGTCAAATAGATTTTTTAACTAGCCAAAGAATCATGAGCATGGGACATGCCCGCCTCATAGAAAATTTGTATATATTGTATTATACCATTGCTTACAAGGATCCCATAGGACATGGTCACTCTCCAACCCAGTGCAGGGTGTCTCCAACTCTGAGCTACACACATGGACTCTCTCTCTCTCTACACACAGTATACGGAAAAGAAACTATAATGTATTTCGGCTATACAGTTCTTCCTAGAGCTCACACATTAGGGGGCAACTGTTATCACTGGAAAATATTACAAGTAAAGGTTACATTATTTAATGTTAGGAAGAAGGATTTACAGGGTTGAGAGACATTAGGGAATCTAAAAGTATTTAAAAAATATCTAAGGTCTGAAAGGAAAAATCAAATTGCATACAAGAAGGACTAGTCAAAAGTGCCTTTGCGCGCAAAATTCTTCGATAAACATGCCTTTGCATGCCTTTTGCTCGAAAAAGCGTGCAATCCTGGGAGTGGCAAAAGTTACTTTTCGGGACCACAAGGCACACTCCAAGAAATTGATTCCACACTTGAAGCCGCCTAAGGATAATCACCCAAGCCTCCTGAGGACATCAAGGGAGAAAATAATGGAATAAATGTGGCACACAATGGAATCACCCTCCTCTCTTGGGTCACTATCCACAATGTACCAAGAGAGGGAAGGAGAATTTGAATTCTCCTATAAAAGGCCACCAAGAGATGAACAACAAGGGAGAACATTGTTATGCCGGTCAGAATTTCCCCAAGCAATACCACTAGTGTGTGATTCGGAGTAGAGATAGAGGGGTCTCAGTTTTTGGCCATCCAACAACTCTAGTCCACCATAGTAGAGAGAGGGAGACTTTGCGCCAAGGCAGCTCGGAAGTAAAGACATCCTTGCATTGGGACTTAGAACCCCTAGTTCTAAGGGCCCCTTGGAAAGTGGGTTAAAGTTTCATCCTCATTTCCTACTAGCACTCAATAAGAGGGTACGTAAGCGTCGTCATTTGGATTATTTAAGTTGTTTGACTCTATTTAGAGCTTTTGTATTATTTTTTTTAGTTTTAGTTTAATTTTTATGTTTGAATATGCATGTATTTCTCTATATAGTATGTTTATATTTGAGAATGTTCCACTAACTTGCTTGACTCCATCTATTTTCTGCCCGTGACCAATAACTTAATAGGGAAAACCACACCCCTTAATTTGGTTTGATTTCGTACATACGTGCACCAAACACACAAACACAACTATGACGCTTTTCACACACAAGAGAACTAACAAGATGAGAAATCCCTTCTCCACATATTTGTATTTCTAAAGATGATTATATTAATTAATTCCAATCCTATAGTGGATCTATGTTCATATGTTGGAATTGGTTTGGTTCAACGATTCTTGACTCAATTTAGCCACTAAATTTATTTACTAATGAATATTATATTTTAACCATCATCCAGAAGCACAATAACCTTTTTCAGACCTTTACATGAGAAGTCTCAAACAAGACATGACATAAAAACAAATAACCACATGATGAGCATGAGGAATGTGGAGAAATTACCATGAAAAACCTCGGTCATACACACAACACATGCTCCATGCAAATGTAACTCATTAGTCACTCCCATAAGCCTTCATGCTAGTGACTTGAGATTTCAGTCACTCCCATAACACTTTCATGCAAGTGACTATGGCAGAGGATGCTCAAAAACATATTTTCTCTATTTAGAACCTGCTCAAACTTGCTCCATTAGTTGATCATCATCAGTAAGTCCTTAGGAAGCCATTGTAGCCTCTACAACAATCCAGAAATATGCTATAGCAAATCCATCATCATCACAAGTCAAACTAGGTTAAATTGAATTCCATCCATTAGTTTCTCTAATATTCAAGCCATCAAACTTCACCACAACTACTCCAACATCTGCAACCATTAATGATATATCCTGCAACTGATCATACAAGACAAAAACCATCCATACACACACCTAGTACCATATACATGACTTGACAGTCTCCAATACTATCAACTAGGTATGGAAGCTCCACATCCTACCAAGGAATCCACACATAAGCCAAAAATATGTGCTAACATCTGCAACCGCCAACCTAAGTTCTGCAAAGAATGCACCTATCAAGTAACATCTCACTAGCATAATCCCAATACCTATACCAATAAACCATATAGAAACTCATCCATACACATACACATCTGATACCAAAACCAATAAACCAAAAAACCATGTACATAAGCTTCGGCAGCTTGATCGACTAACAACTACTTTTGTTGCGCATTTTTTTTATAAGATAGCTTCATCGACATCAATATGAATATCTTCTTCAGTAGCAGTAGGATGAGAATTAAGTAACTGATCATGGATATAATTAGCATCTGCAAGAAGCTCATTAAATATTTCTTCTTTAGTAGCAGAAACCGTCGGCTCATCGACATCTTCTTCAACAGCAACTGCATCATCAATATCTTCAGCAACATCAATAGGAGCAGCATCATCAGGAGCAGCATCATCAGGAGCCTCTTCATGAGGAGCATCATCATTAGGAGCAGCATCAAGAGGAGCATCATTAGGAGTAGCATCATTAGGAGCAACAACATTAGGGGCCTCTTAATTAGGAGCAACATAACTAGGAACATCTTCTTTAGCAACATCTACATGATGATGACTATTGGTGGTGGGGATCTCCATCTCATCTTATTGTTGGTGTTGGTGTTCGAATTCCCATTGTTTCCACATCATTATGATGAAAGAATATGTTGATTTATTGATATAATCATCAATTGAATTATTATTGATGACATCCCGACTTGAAATTCCATCTTCATAATTTGATTCCATTTCTGTATTCTTCTTTTTATTTCCCTGCGAAATGAGTTTTCTTACTTTCTTAACTACTTGGACTTTTAGTGCCTTGGGGGGAGCTTTCAAGGCTTGCTTTGCAAGCTTGAAAGGGGCACTCTTCTTTAGCTTATCCATTAACGTTATCTTACTAACAACGTGCAGTGCAGTAAGAAATAACTCGCAGGCTATTGGCTTTAACAATTCAAAGGAGGTGGATACTTATTCCAGAGTATGCAGCTAAGGCTGGAATAGAAAAAATGTGGACTTCATAGTATGTAGCTAAGGGAGAAAAGGAAAGGAGGTGGATTCGAGAGGAGAAGAAAATGGAAATGGAATAAGGTTAATTTGTATGTAGTTATCAACTGTATATAATCTCTCTTGGTTGTTGGTTAAGTCTATGTTGGAAACTTAGAAGGTCTTCTTGGTTTTTCATTAAGTTTATGTTGGAAACTCTTCCTGTTTTTTGGTTAAGTCTAATTCCTATTTATATTTTTTTAAAGTTGGGTTAAGTGTATGTCAACTTTAAGTATAAAATTTGTATCGTGCAGGTGGGTCTTCATTGCATGCCCTCCTTATTCTCATGAGCACTTGAAATATAACGTCCACAAGCCAAAAACATGAGATGATTATTCGTAAATACTAATTGACAAATTTTTAACAACTACTGAAATCATATCAAAACATGCCACGTCTTAGTGTACAAACAATCTCTTTCAGTCCATTTTCGATGATTTGTTCTAGGCAGAAGCCGACAACCTGGATTTCGAGGGGTTCGCTTCCCTGCACCACACTCTATATCAAGAGAATATCGACTATATTGTGCAAATAAATAGTCGTCATATGAGACATTAACAGTGATTGGTTTAAATCACAAATATAACACTATTGCACATGCAAAAGTTAACATTAATGAAATGAAATGCCATGCCAATTTCCACATTTGCGAATGTCTCCAGATATGTAAGTTGAGTGTATGTGTTCAAGAATGTAATCCACAAAGATGAAAACCAATAAATATTCAAAGATTAAAGATCTAATCAAATATCAACAAAATATAGATCTTCTTTAATATCCTTGTTTCAATATTAAAATTTTAATAAAATTTTATAAAATTTAGTTTTATATTACTAATAAAAAGTTTTAATATTGAAATTTTAATAAAATTTTATAAATTTTAGTTTTATATTACTAGTAAAAAAAAGTAAGTATGGTAATTTTAGTTGTAGTAAATGTATTTTCATTTTTTTTAACACTATTTCTATTATAACTTTAAATTATTAATATACTTAAAACTTTAAAGTATATTTGTAATGTTGTGTAATTTAAAATATTTTAATGTTTTAAAGAATATATTTGTATGAAATAAGTTTAAAAGGGGATAATTTTAATTATTTTTATAGAAATTCTTAGTAATTTAATTATTAATAATTTAATCAAACATGCTAAGGGAAGGGAAGGGAGTAGAACGTATTGCTTTGCCAAATTGTGGGGAATACGGCCATGTGTATGTAATGAACTGAATATATGTGCAAACTCAGGTGGGGGCTCTTTGTATTTTCTCAATGTTAGGTTGAGTTGGGTTAAGTCTATGTTAACTCTATGTCGGAGGTATGCTAAGGGAAAGGAGCAGAAAAAAAGAAATATCTCGCTCTAAGAAATAATTCACAATATTGAGAAACAAGACCCACAGCAGTGGCGGAAGTCCCTGCCGACAAAGGATTCCGCCACTTCTGAAAGCATGCCTAATTGGGAAAGCTTTAGATCAGTTTGGACTGAGACACTTTGAAAATATTTACAATTTATGTATTGTTTGTCACTTTACCTGTAGGCCAATTGCCTTTTGTTGCATATTCAAAATTGAATTTTATTTTAATTTATTTTTCAAACCGTTGAACTGACACACTTCAAAGATTACGATTTCCGTATTGTTTGTCATTCCACCTTTAGGCCAACCGTTAAACTGAGACACTTGAAGGAATTTACGATTTCGGTATTGTTTGTCATTCTACCTTTAGGTCAATTTCCTTTGGTTACATATTCAGAATTGAATTTCATTTTATTTGAAAATTCAAAATTAGTTTCATTTTTTTTTCTTGTTGAAATGCAAAATATAATTAAAAATTAAATTTTATAATCGAAATTAAATAATTGTTTTTGATATTTTTATATTAAATTGCATATTGTCATATTTAACCAGGATATGAATAAATCACTAAGATTATTGTGAATAAATATCCTGAATAAATTACTCAGATTATTATTGTAAATAAATCACTAAGATTATTGTGAATAATTATCCTGAATAAATCACTTAAATTATTATTGTGAATAAATCATTAAGATTATTGTAAATAAATCACTAAAATTATTGTGAATAAATCACTTAAATTATTATTGTGAATAAATCATTAAGATTATTGTGAATAAATCGTTTTATCAGAGAGATCTGAAGCTATTATTTTATAAGAGAGATCCAAAGCTAAGGTTGTTGGCAATAGCAAACATATGAAGATTGTTGAGATCCAAAACCTTCTTTTACATCTTTCAAAAATATATCCAAAACTAATTTCTTAACTAAATAATATGGAAAGTGATACAAATTTATAACATAAATAACATTCCTGAGTATCAATTAAAATTTCGTTATTAATATAGATATTTGAGAGGTTAATACGTTTAATGCCTTTGAAAAATCTACAAACATTACTAAAATTAAGTTTTGGATATTTATTTAATATTTGGAAATAATATTTAGATAACGTTGTAGTTGAACTTTGAAATACCTTCAACCTCTACTGCTTGAACGTGAAAAAACCTACAAACATTAATAAAATTAAGTTTTGGATATTTATTTAATATTTGGAAATAATTATTGGATATTTATTTAATATTTGGAAATAATATTTAGATAATGTTGTAGTTGAACTTTGAAATACCTTCAACCCCTAATGCTTGAACGTGAAAATTGGACAATAGCTTGAACTTTGAAATACCTTCAACCCCTAATGCTTGAATGTGAAAAAACATTGTGGCTCCAATATATTCCATTGGACAATAGCTCCAACTGGCTAAATTCGAATACGATAGCTGTATCCAGAAATCGGGTAGGTATATCAGCAATAAGCCAACACTTTCATGAAAACCAGCATTAGTTTCTAATCTCGTTTTGGTCTCTAATCTCGTTCTGAAATGCTTTTCTTTGCTATTCTACCTCTCTGTTTTCTTTATTCACTATTTTCTCTGTTTTTTTATTCACTATTTTCTGCAAGGATTAAACCTACTTTGGTACTATGTATACTAAGAATAGGCATTTTATAGTAAAACATTCCATGATTAAGCCATAATCAAATCGACTGCAATTTATTGATGCAAATAAAATAGAAAGAATAGTGAAGCATATGAAAGCTGCTAGTGGAAGACAACTACAAATAGGTGAGAGAACTCTATTGCATTAGATCGTTAGTATCCATTAGCAGTGGGATTACATGAGGTACACAGTTTAAAATGGATGAGTTGTACATAATTTTAACATGAAATCTCAACCGATACTAGATACTGTTGTAGTAATGCATAACTCTAAATATTTTCATTCTCAAAACAAAGCAATTGGGAATTTGTAGTTGTTTTCATAACATGAAGGCAGCGAGGTTTTGTTTCATTCTCAAAACAAAGCAATTGGGAATTTGTAGTTTTTTTCATAACATGAAGGTAGCGAGGTTTTGTTTCATTCTCAAAACAAAGCAATTGGGAATTTGTATTTGTTTTCATAACATGAAGGCAGTCAGGTTTAAAGATAGGAGGATAACAATTTATTTGTCATCACACATGCAACTCCTAAACGAGGGTAGCTCGAGTAAAACTCGTAGTGTGCTCTAAACATTTTCACGACGTTTGTATTTCTAGAAATGCAGATTCACATGCATTGGTCATTGCAAATGTGAAAAAAATAAATATTTAACAATTATGTAGTTGCAAATGTGAAAAAAATAAATATTTAACAATTATGCAGTTTACATAGACAAATTGTGGACAAAATACTTAACAATTGTGCAGGTTCTCTGCAGCTGGTATTGTTTAACATTAACAATTTGTGCAGGTAGTCTCTGTCTGGTTTACTAGTAGGTATCCTAGTCTGGGAATTTGTATCGTTTACTAGCAGCTCTCCTAGTATGGAATCTCAACTATATGGCATCTAAACTGATGTTTCTGAGAAACAACCTGTGCTTTCAACTATATGGCATCTGAACTAATGTTTATGAGAGAGAACATGTGCTTGCTTGCAGTCTCGTTTACGAGTAGGTCTTCTAGTCAGGGCGTTTAAGCTCCAGAGTAAAGATATCAGATGAAATGAAGACATGCGGAGGACGTCGGTGCTGAAGCAGGTGAAGGGCAAGTGTTGAGGCCACAGGAGCATACGTCGGTGTTGGAGCAGGCGAATGGCAAGTGTTGACACAGGTGTTGAGGCCACAGGAACGTACATGGATGCCCAAAGTTAATTTTCATAATTTTATATATAAGCTCTCACATTAAATGTTTCATATTAATGTTATCTTAAAATTAACATTAGTTCAAGCGTATAAATACTTCAAACTCAATTCCCCGCTGGATATCGTAAGTTTTAATAAGGATAAGGAAAATAATGCATTCTTGCCTGAACTAAGACAGTAAGGGAATTTCTGAGAATAACCATATTATCAGTCAATACCCAATTACGACGACTGACCCTAAGATACAAAATTTTGCACTGAAACAGAGACTGATGGAATGCCCACCCATATTGAAGAAACCCATAGGAAAATAAATGACAAGTGTAAACCTAAAAACAAAGTAATACACTGAAACATAGAGGCCAACATATAAAGCTACATGCAAATTCCTTTGACGCGATAAAGACAGAAAAACAGGGATATGAGCCGAAAATTCTGCATACTAACATATGCATCCCAGGAGATTTACCAGCCAGACCCTTTGAACAAAGCCAATAGAATAACCCATTGAACGCAATGCATGTTAATTGCCCAAATCTACTATCAAAAGCATTGAAAGGTGGACTTATAAAACATGGTTCAATCTCCAAACCTACTACCTCTACCTCAACATGCAGGTTCAGAGTAATCTGAGAACTAAACGAAACTAGCAAATTGAGAGGGATTCCTGGGAGAATCATTTCTTTCTTGGATAAAGAGGTAATAGGGAAACCATATTGCAGAGTAAGGATGGTAAGAACCATTACATACCCACAGAGTCTTCACCAACGTTGATGATGCTGAGCTTCAGAACCTCCCACTGTCAAAACCACCGTCTGTGTCCAAAAACTCTTTTCTGTTTGAAGAATGTTGTTTCCAACTTTAATTATCTCTTTGCAACCCAAAATCCATCGCGTTTTTCGAGTTCCAAACCTCACCATGCAGTGAATGCAAGGGCGGAAACGTGGTTCATTCATTATATGATCATGGGATAGGTCTTCATAATGCTCTATTTAATGGCCATGTGACAACCTTACCAACCTTACCGCGTGTCACGACACGTGGTATGGCCACCCAACCTGTCCTCGACTTGACACCCCGATCGGGGATCTCCTGTTAGATCTATGTCAATGATAATTTGCAGAGAGTGTAATTCTATATCCCAAATTCTGGCTCTTGGTGTAGCATCCAAATGTCTTTTTGTATTGTTACAACCCCAATTAGCTAAATAATATGCCACCTCATTACCTGTTCGGCGAACATGTAAAGGTATCAGATATTGGATTTGTTTAATCAACGATCCAATTTCATGAATTAAGTTTTCAGTTCACCAACTTTTGCTTATCTTTTCCCATGTTGATCCTTGCTACAATTTACTTAAAACCCCTATAACCATAGCAGAATCTCCTTCGATTATAAGTCGTTGGTAATTTTCTCTTTTTGCTATGATTAGTCCTTGTTTAATTGCTGTCAACTCCGCTTCATTATTAGTTGCATGATCCAAATCCATAGCATATACTCGACAGGCTTCACCTCGGGAGTTTCTAAACATCCCTCCTATACCTGCTTGCCCTAGATTTCCTTTTGATGCACCATCAAAATTAAGTTTAATGAATCCATTTTGCGGTACCTTCCATCTATCTTGCAGATTTCGTCGAGGAGGTCTATATTTCCATAGATTATTTTACAACATTTGAGGTTTTAAATTTAAACTGATCATTATTTGAGTTTCAATTACTTCCACCTTCCAGTCTTCCTCCATCCATTTTTCTACAAGAATTGTTTCTCGGATATTCTCTATCAGTTTCTCCCATATTTGGGCATTGGTTTTTTCTTCTCCTCTAAATATGCACTGGTTCCTTTCTTTCCAAATACCCCGGAATAAGAATCCAATAGATAATCTCCATGCTCTATTAAAGACTCCACATTTAAAACCTCCTTTTCTCCAGCTGATAATGGTTGTATTTATATATGTATGATCTCTATCCGTTTGTTTGAATGTTCTTTCCATTTTCCTCCATATGAGATCTACAATTTCACATGTGTTGAAAAGATGTTCTATTGATTCATTTGTTTTCCTACACATGTAACAAATTGTTGGGCCATCCATTCCTCTCTTTTGAAAATTATCCCAGGTTAGAATTTTCCGATGACTTAAAAGGCAAAGGAAATATTCGACTTTTGGCCAGTGATTCATTGACCAGATTTTCCTCCATATAGATCTCACATTATGATTGTTATTCTGAGATTGAATATTATAAGCTTCATTGATAGTGAACATCCCTTTAGATTGATATCCCCATCTAAGAATGTCACTTCCTGTTGTAGTCCTTATTTTCCTAGTTTTCAACTCCTTTTCAAAATTGTTCCATTGCAACGTTTCTGGTGCTCCTGGCCAATCTACTTTCTGCTTCTATTTTCTCCACTGATTAGTCTGATACTGAGACCAGTAATTATAAATTAACCTGTTATTTGGGGTATTGGTGAACAAGAAAAGTTCTCCTAGATCAAGTCTACTGAATAGTTTTTCTCTTTGTTGCCACGAATCTTCCCAAAAAAGTGCAGTCCTTCCTTCCCTTACTTCCCAAAAACTATGTTGTCTAATTAGAAATCTGCTAATTGCTGCAAGATTCCAGATAGTGGATCCTTTTAGAACAGAATCTATTTTTTATTTTCTAGATACTGACTGGGGCATACCATATTTTATTTCCCAGATAATCTTCCATAAATATTTTTCCCCTTGGATCCATCTCCACCAGAGTTTTTCTCCCATGACTTGGTTTAAAATATATGGATCCTAAAGGCATAAACCTCCTACCGTTTTTACTTTGATTAATTTATCCCATCAAATAAGAGCCCATTTCCTGCAATCCTATGCACCTTGCCAAAGGAATCTTTTAAACATATTAACTAGATGATTGCAAATTCTTTTCGGGACAGCTCTGCCTGATAATTGATAAATAGGAATAGATTGAAGAGCATATTTTAGTAAGATTAATATCCCAGGAGCATTCAACACTCGAAATGCCCAATTATGTAGTTTTTTCTCCATTTTGGTGATAAGTTCTTTCCAATTAGCAATTCTTAAAGGTGTAATACTTAATGGTACTCCCAAATACTTCGTAGGAAAGGTTCCTATATTAAATCCCAGTGTTCTTGCCAAGAAATCTTGAGTAGCATTGTTAACATTAAAAAAGTAAACATTTGATTTATCAGTGTTAACAAGAGTACTTGATGCGTCCATAAAAAGATCCAGAATTTGTAAAATGGCTTTAGCCTCTCCCACAGATGCCTGGCAGAATAGAAGAATATCGTCTACAAACTGTTGGTCAGTCAGAGAAAGAGTCGGTCCCCATAATCTTAAACCTTTAATCTTACCTTCCGCTAAGTGAGCCTTAAGTAATCTTCCTAGACCTTTAGTTGCTAATATAAAAAGAAAAGGGGAAAGGGGATCTCCCTACTAGAGCCTTCTAGAGATATCAAAAGGCTGAGATGGAATGCCATTGAGGAGAATGGAAAAATGAGGAGAGGTTATAAATGAATGAAGCCACTGCAACCACCTCTGATCAAATCCAAAAGCTTTCAAAACTGCAATCAGATAAGGCCAACTAATCCGATCATATGCTTTAGAAAGGTCCAATTTTATCAACATTCCTTTCATTTACATAGATTTTAACGAATGAATTGCTTCCTATACAGTAACAATTTCATCTAGGATTTGTCTCCTAGTAACAATTCCTGTCTGCTCCGGAGAAATGAGATTTGGTAGAAGAGGTTTTAATCTATTTACCATAATAGTGGATAAAATTTTGTAAATCACATTACATAATGCTATAGGACGAAATCCTACCGGAGTGTCCGAGTTTTCCTGTTTAGGGATCAGAGTAATGAAGTTCGCATTGAGAGCAGGATATAATTTACGATATCTCCTGGATTCCTCTACCACTTCCCAGATGTCCCGACCCATAAATTTCCATGCCGCTTTGAAAAATTCAGCTATAAACCCATCAGGGCCTGGTGCTTTATTCCTTGGCATATTCATAACTACTTCTTCCACTTCCTCCATACTGACTTCTCTTAATAGAGCTAAGTTCTGGTCTCTGGTGATGACTGAAGGAATGTGTCTTGGTATTTTGTCAATAGCTTCATGTCTATTCTGATTTGGCTCTGTCAAAAGATTTTTAAAATGATCCACCAGCTCCCTTTCCATTTCTTCATGTTGAAGCAGTCGATTTCCATTCTGATGTTTTAAAGTGAAAATTATATTATTCTGTCTTTTTTGTATCATGGTTTTATGGAAGAAATTTGTGTTTCTCTCCCCTTCCTTCAGCCATTGGATTCTAAATTTTTTCTTCCACAAAATTTCCTCTTGGTGTCTTCGTTCTTCAAGGAGACTAAGGGTATTTCCTTCTTCTACTATCAGAGCTTCTGTTCTCCCATTCAAGATCATATATTGCTGAAGATATTTCATTTTTTCCTTTAATCGAATATGTTCTTGATGGATATTTCCAAATTCTTCCCTGTTCCATATTTTTATTTCTTTCTTTAGATGTTTCAATCTAAGCTGGAAGGAATGCATCTTATTTCTTCCAAGAATTCAATTAGATTCCCACCACTGTTTAGCTTTTTCCAAAAACTTTGGATCTCTTAACCAGAACAATTAAAATCTAAATGGTCTATTCTTAGGTCCTTCTTTTACATCTACTTCTATTCGAATCGGCCAATGATCTTATCCCAGGGTTGGTAGAATTGCTGCCTCATAGTATAAATCTGAACTAACTAGATCTTTCGAGGCTAGAAAACAATCCAACCTAGATGCTATTTGATGTCTTTCATTGTGTCTATTATTCCAAGTGAATTTCCCATTTACCATGGGGATATCTACCAATTGGAGATTATTTAAAAAATCTCAAAATAGCTCCATCTCTAGATCTTCTCTCCTTATTCCCCCTTTTTTTCATTCATATTTACAATCATATTAAAATCTCCTCCAAGAAGCCATTATTTTTCTTGATGCATCATATTTAAATTTCTTATAGTTTTTATAAAATCCTCTCTTTCCCCGGGAATTGGAGGCCCATAAACTACTGATATTAATATCTTTTCTTTTGATCCAATTTTTCTGAAAGAACCTGATAAAATTCTAGGATTTTCTATCCATCCCTCCACTACTATTTTTGATGGATTCTATAAAACCACAATTCCTCCTGCCGTTCCTCGAGAATCAATTGCCATCACCTCATAACGCGGTTTAAATGTTTGAAGGATGTTTTCAATTTTCTGTCATGAAACTTTTGTTTCTTGGATTAACATAACTTGAGGTTTTTCAGTTTTCAATCATTCTTTTAAATATATTTGTTTGCCTTTACTGTTAAGGCCTCTTAAATTCCAGGAAAGTACTTTCATTGAGTAACTTTAGGGTTTGGTTGGAATACTGTTGTTAATGACATTATCTTACCTATATTTATCAACATCTCTCCCACTAATTGTATGCATTCCTGCAAAGTCCTTCTTCCTCTTTTCTTCGTTCCTTTTTGGGGATTAGGGTTTTTAGTAGCTTGTTCAATATTTTGAACTTCTTTGTGCGCTTGAGCGGTCAAATAATGTTCAAAAGTTTCTTTATATAGTTTATTTTTCTCTACCGGAATGAACCGATCATCAACATTTCTCCATTCATTCAGTAAACATTTCAAAACCCTTTCCTCCGCAGTTAACTCCTCTTTGTTTTTCTCTACATCCATTGGTGTTTGTTCCAATACACTGTTATCTTCTATCTCTATATTATCCTGTGTTGCTTTCCTCTTTCCAGACTGGGTTTTTTGATTAACTGCCTCCTGAACAAGGCATGCACTATCTTCTTCTACATTTTACGACTCTCCTTCTTATTGCAAGACTTCATACCTGTTTGCTGCGAGATTGACTGAAGACATTTGCAGTGGGGTATTCTGTTGCGATGTTGAAGATCTATTATTTCTTTTTTTATTTATAACTGTTGTGAATCCATCCTCCCTTTGTCGACTTTGCTCAGGGTTTGATGTTTGTCTGTTTGATTGCTGCTCATTTACATTTAAAGGAAAAGACTTATAAATATGCCCATATTCATGGCAGTTCTTGCATCTGAATGGGATATGCTCATAATCCAGGAGCTTCTGCTAAAATTTTCCTTCATATTATAACTCAATCGTTTCCGGAAATGGCTCCGAAATGTTCATATATACACAGATTCTGGCAGAAGAGGTATAACGACCATGTCGAGTTGTATCTGGTATTTTCACAAAACTTCCTATAGAATTTCCTATACCTTCCAGAATATCAGGATCCCAGAAGTCCATTAGGAGGCCAAACAATCGGACCCATACTGATGCTGCAAGAAATTGTTCCTGGTCTGGATTATAACATTCTTCCCACTGTCTAAGAAAGAGTCCTACACTATTATAAAAATATGGACCTCCTTGAAAGATTCGTTCTTTATCTAACAGGTTAGTAAAAATTAATATAAAAAACCCTCTTGCCCCAAATTTTAGATCAATATGATCTTTGGGTTGCCATTTTATTTGTATCCATTTAAATAAATATTTTTATGTAGGCCAAATACCAATAAAATTACAAATTAACGCATGATATTACATATAACTTCTGTATTCGTCCAATTTGTTTGCAGGAATGATGAATCTTGGTTTCTTCACTACTCTTGGTAAGCATTGCCCTTTGGTTTTTTCTTGCCAATCTGCTCCCAAGACCAGAGTCGTTTGATGAGAGTCTCCTTGCTGCTGTTTTCTTGATTTCTCTCCACTGGTTATGTTACGGTAGGAGGGGGATGATCCCCCTCCTGAAGCTTCCGCCATCTTCGGCCCAGGCATGGAAATTGAGACGCAAGCCTGTTCTAAGTTTTAAGAAACCCTAACTCCTATACTCATCGGCTTCTTGGAGCTCCATTCTCTTTTAAAGATTTAATATTTTAAAGAATATATAGTTTATCAAATAAGTTAAAAATAAAGAAATTTTATTTATGAAAGAATGAGGAGCTTCAACCAAACCTCGTGGTATTACCCAGTATGGTCTTAAATATACTCAATAGAAATGATTTCTAGTCGTCTAAAAACTCAACAATGGTTTTGGTGAATTATTTAGATTCTCTAAAAATTCAACAATGGTTTTGGTGAATTATTTAGATTCTTTTCCGAGAGCCCTAATTTAAATACAAAACTATTTTGGCCCCTGTGGAGGAATTTGATGTGTTAAGTTAAGTGATTTATTTTAGTTTCTTGACCTAGGGTCATGGACTAAGCATATGATTAGCAAGTGAGGCATGTGTACTAATAGTGTAATTAATGTGGGAAATAAATGTTTGAAATAAAAGAAAATGCAACTAATTACATTTGAAATTTAAATGCTAACGAAAATTGATATAACTTATCAAGTAAAGGTAAGTTTTCCATTTCCTCAATGATATTTCGATAGATAAATATGCTTCTATAAATTTAGATCAATAAGTGCAAATTCCTACTTCTTCGTATCTAATGACTAGGACTAATTATACATTTAATTTCAAATTGAACAAGTGAAATACTAGGAAATAAAGGAAATTCTTTCATTTAACTTTGTAAACTTTTAATTTTGAAGTAAAAAAACTATTACAACTATAAATAATTACGAGTTGAAAGATAAAAAAGAGGTATCAATCTAGGCTAGAGTAGTAAAGGCAAGAGCATCAAACAAAAATCAAAACCAAGGACAAACAATAATGCAACAAGAGAGGTTTTTCTTCATCTAAAGTTTTATAATTTAGTCCGTGTCTAAGGGATATTGATGTAAGCTACAATTTTTCACTTAGTATAATGACACATAAATATCTAATGCAACAAAGAGAAATTGTAAAAGAGGAAGGTTTTAGGAGCCCCACGGGGGTTTTTTCTCTATCTACATTAGTTATCTAAATATACATTACAATAATGTGAAGATTAAAAAGAAAAAATGTGAAAACACAATCCAAAATATAAACTATAAAAAGTGGGGCTAGTTGGCAAACAAAAATTGCCATAATTAAGGAAGAATACATGTATCTTTTCCATACTATTATCACCAATATATTAGTGTAGATTTCTTAGATGGATGAGCACATTTTAGTAGCTTAATAGTTGCATGTTAAACCTATACACTACTTTTTTAGGGATAGAAAAGTGTGAGTTCCCTTTGTTAATATTGCTCATTACAAATAATTGTAATTATTTAATGTAATAAATGAGAGAAAGGGACATGGATTCCACTTGTTTGGGGATGGATATTTCTTAAGGAATTAGTTATTTTAAATATCAGTCATGGGTTGGATGAGTGGTTTTAAATAAGCTAAATGTGTAACAAATTAAGTGAAAAATAAAATACAGGACCATGTGTCTTTTGGGAATAACCACAAGAAATAAACGACAAGAAAATGAAGGAAAGGATGGGGTGTGTTGTCCAAGAGAGCGGGTTGTGTGGATTTTCAAGAGACGAATACTTAGTTTGTTGAAGTGGGAAAAAAATAGGTGGTGAAGGGGATTTTTAGTGAATACTCCCATGCATACACTGAAGGGGGGATAACAAAAGAATACATAGAGAAATTCCCTCCAAGGTCTATGATGTGAATGTGAACACACAATGAATAAGTCTGAGAAAGTTAACCAGTTAGGGAACCCCAAGGGTGCTTACTAGATGAGCATTGTAGAGAGTAGTGGTTTGCATGAAGGCTGGAGAACCCACTCGAGAGCTTGTGGATTAATGAAACTACTAGTTAACAAAGAGACACTGGGGTATTTGTGAGGGCTGATGAACCACCATATTTTTCCTTTGGGATAAATATTTGATGATTGAATCACTAATGAAGTACCTAAAGAGGTGATCTCTTCAAATTAGAGAAATTTTGAGGTCTAAAATGGGCCTCCCAAGAAAAATGTATAACCAAAATAAAATTTATAAGAACCAATAGGATTCAAGATGATGATGTCAACCATGGGGGATGATTCACCATTTTTTAAATAAAAGGGTAAAAATATTAAAAAATAATAAAATAATAAAACTACTTTTTCAACTCGTATTTTCAACTTATCTCCCAAAATTTTTACTCAAATTTCGAGTCGGAGTACTCATTGGATGCAAAATTTAATTCCTCATCCAAGGAGTACCCATGTTGCATACTTTCGATGAACTCTACTACACGAAAAATGAGAAATACATAAAAAACGTGATTACAATCACATTTTTTATGTATTTCTAGTTTTTCATATAGAGAAGGGTCATCGAATATGCAACATGGATCTGGATAAGGAATTAAATTCCGCATCCAACGAGTACTCCCGCTCGAAATTTGAGTAAAAACTTTGGGAGATAAGTTGAAAATATGAATTGAAAAAGTAGTTTTTTCATTTTTCCCTCTAAAATTTGATGATGTCATCAAATCTTATTTGATTTTTTCCACTATTATTTTATGATTTCCTTAGGAGGCCCATTTTAGACCTCAAAATTCCCCTAATTCCAAATAGTATATTATCCAACTAATGAAACTTCCCTTTTAAGTGGGCTCTCTTCTCCTGAAAGTGAGCTATATTTCTATGTGTTGTGACAGCCTGGCATGAGTGTTATCATGTTTGTAATTCCTATAAAATTTTAGTGAAGGCTTGTGCAGCTGATGGGTGAAGGCAGTGTGACCTTGTGGCATCATGTTTCAGTTGTTACTATTGGCTAAATTTCCTCTTAAAGAACTCTGCCTCAAGCACTAGAATTTGGCTCAGGGTTGACAACTACAATTAAATGTGACTGTAGCTTGGCTCATTAGGGGAATTTTGAGGTCTAAAATGGGCCTCCTAAGGAAATTATAAAATAATAGTGGAAAAAATCTAATAAGATTTGATGACATCATCAAATTTTAGAGGGAAAAATGAAAAAACTACTTTTTCAATTCATATTTTCAACTTATCTCCCAAAGTTTTTACTCAAATTTCGAGTGGGAGTACTCGTTGGATGCAGAATTTAATTCCCCATCCAAGGAGTACCAATGTTGCATACTTTCGATGGGTCCTACTACAGGAAAATGAGAAATACATAAAAAAAATGTGATTACAATCACGTTTTTTATGTATTTCTCATTTTTCGTGTAGAAGAGTTCATCGAAAGTATGCAACATGGGTACTCCTTGGATGAGGAATTAAATTCCGCATCCAACGAGTACTCCCGCTCGAATTTTGAGTAAAAATTTTGGTAGATAAGTTTAAAATACGAGTTGAAAAAGTAGTATTATTTTATTATTTTTTAATATTTTTACTTTTTTACTCCAAAAATGGTGAATCATCCATTATGGATGACATCATCATCTTGAATCCTATTGGTTGTTATAAAGTTTATTTTTGTTGTACATTTTTCTTATGAGGCCCATTTTAGACCTCAAAATTCCCCTAATGAAGGTTGGGTGGAGCATTGAAGTACCACTCTAAGTTGGAAAATCATTTCTATGTATAAGATAAGTATCTACTTGGGTTTCTTATGATTAAATGTCCAATAAATTTTGTTTGTATTGGTTAAGTGTTACGCTCATAATAAGGAATGGGATTTACAAATGAATGAGGAATATTGATACTTTGTAAAAATATTTTGAAGGAAATATTTGTTTCTTGTGAATAATTCTAGGCTTCACAACAACCTTAATATCTGGGCATGAAGGATGTGTAAATCCTTGTGTTGAAAATAATTTCTATGTTAATTTGATCATAAATTTCAATCCAAATATTTTCATGTAGCCTACATTTGTTTATGAGTATCTATTATTGCCTAGGTTTTGGAATATTGTTCAAATCACCTAATTTTTGAATGGTTGTTTATATTTCTCGAGTAATTAGAAATGGGTAGATTTCTTCCTTATGAATAATTTTATCAAAAGAATGAATATTAGGCCTCAATTCATGACTTAGTAAGCTCAAGAGGGATTCCATTCTATGCACAACATTGCACCAAGGAAGGGGGGCTAAACATCTCTCTCTCTCTCTCTCTCTCTCTCTCTCTCTCTCTCTCTCTCTGTATATATATATCATCATGTGAGGGGGTGGGGGCGAGTCTGCATTGTACACCTATCGTTTATTCGTGGTGCTTGTCTTTGTTGTTGGATTGATTGGGGACAAGACCCGCACTAAATTTAAAGTTGTTTAACTATATGGAGTTATGGTTGGTTAGGAAATAGAACCTCAAAGTTTTTTAGGTCCTAAGGAGCCCATTAAAGAGCCAACAAGTTGCAACTCGATAGTGCTCAACAGACGTTTAATGAAGTGAAACTTCACCATCAGATCTATCAAGGTGCATCTTTGGGTTAAACCCTATGTAATTCCAAGACCTGAAAGCATTATATTCATTTTTTCTGCCAATCTACACCATTAACAACACACGCTTGATTGGGTGGGTCCACACTTACTGTTGGCTAGGTCCCAAATTTGTTTTTATAATGAGAAATTTTCATTTAAAAAAGGAAAAAGTTTGGTGGGGACAATGGTCACATGGTGGATGACATGTGCAAAGGGGTGGCATGGAACCATGGTGGCATACCATGTGGCACACATAAATAATTTTTTTTGAGGGCCCAAGTGGGCTATTCTTGGGTGACACATGGCACTCCCATAGGAGGCCACATGGGTTGGTGATGACATGCATACATCAAGTCTTGTCTGGGGTCCAGTGACTAGAGGTTTATCATGGAATGGTATTGGGTTTTCACCAAAATGGGCCGACCTTGACCACCAAGGAAGGTGGGCAAGGCCCACCAATCATGGTTCGGGCCGGTATGCCCTAAAAAGTAAGTTTATTTGTCAAGCTAGTCATCATGTGTGTGTATGTTGCATCCAGGATCACTACTGAAAGGGGGGGTGAATTGGCAGCGATAGAAATTTCACAAAAATTAAAACATTTTCTTTAATATATTAACCAATTCATCTCTTAACAAATAAGAATTAGAAATGAACATGAAACTTCAACTAGAATCAACACATGAGAGCCATAACATAAGAAATAAATATCCACAATAAGACAAAATCATCACCTAACATAGGAACATAAGATATCTAGTGGAAAACCCCCCATTCAGGGAAAAAACCACCCTTTCTGTTGTTGTGCTGCTCAATACATTTTATTATTTGTCAAGAAAATAATTACACAAAGAGTAAAATGTGGCAAATATCTGAATGGAACTATGATCTCCATATCACGGCTCTACAAACACCCATATGATCAACAAGCCTTTCCCAACACCCATTGGAATTATGAAGAAATTTGTTCTCAATCCTTGTTTTATAGCAACACCCACCCCACTTCGCTATGTGGTTCACCTTTCATGCATTTCAAAACTGGAACCCTTGAGCTGCTCAACATGAACATAACAACAACAATATCTTCATAGAACATAATTAAAACTCTCAATAAAAAACCTCAATCATAGAATCAACCTCAATTATAACCCTCTCTCACATTTATACATCATCCTTGACTCACAAGGCTTAATACATTTTATACAAACAAACTGGATGCAGAAACTCAATAATGAAATATATAACTGCCATATGAAAATATGAGACACTATTGTAGCCAATATATCACAATCATATAAAATCAAATATAAATTCTACCCTTGCAATCACAGATGCATTAGCGAAATCATTTGTATTCATGTATCATAAGAATAGTCTTCAACCATGCATACTTCTATCTCTACCACAACTATAAATCCATACACATTTTGTTTCAGCAAATTCACACTGCTCACCAATTTCTCTCCAAAACACTATGACACTTTTCTCACACAAGAGTACCAACCAAATGAACAATCCTTTATCCACATATTTGTAGCTTCTGAAGATGATTAAATCAATTAATTCCAATCTTGTAGTGGAGCTATGTTCATATGATAGAATTGGTTTGGCTCACTGATTCTTGACTCAATCTAGCCACTACATTAATTTACTAATGAATATTCTCTTTTAACCATAATCCAGAAGCACAATAACCTTTTTCTGACCTTTACATGAAGAGACCCAAAAAAGACATTCCAGAAAAATAAATAAACACTTGATGAGCACAAGGAATGTGGAAAAATTCTCGTGAAAAACCTCGGTGGCACCCACAACACAGGATCCATGCATCTGTAACTCCTTAGTCGCTCCCATAAGCCTTCATTCCAATGAATAAAATTTTCAGTTGCTCCCATAACACTTTCATGCAACTGACTGTGGTAGAGGATTCTCAAAAACATATATCCTCTGCTCAAACTTGATCCACCAGTTGATCATCATCAGTAAGTCCTTAGGAAGCCATTGTAGCCTCTGCAAGACTCCAGAAATTTAATATAGCAACTCCATCATTATCACAAGTCAAACTAGGTTGACTTGAATGACATCTATATGTTGCTCAAACATTCAAGCCATCAAAATTCACCACAACTACTCCAACATCTCTAACCATCAGTGATAGATATTGTAATGATCATACAAGCCAAAAACCATCCATACACACACCTAGTACCATAGAAATGACTTGATAGTCTCAAATACTGTCATCTATGTATAGAAGCTCCACATCCTACCAAGGCATCCACACACAAGTCAACAATCTACACTAACATCTCCAACCACCAAGCTAAGTTTTGCAACCAATGCACATGTCAAGTAGCATCTCACTAGCATAAGCCCAATATTTGTACCAAGCAACAATGTAGAGCTCATCCATACACATACACATCAAATACCATAAACCAATCAACCAAAAAACCATGTACATAAACAATCACATACTACCTCTTTGACATCAATTCCAACCAACACCATTGCATCCTCCAACACCAATGCTGCTAGGTTGACATCAATGCTAATCGAACAACTGATCCATAATTCCAATAATCTCCCAATTTTCCATTGATGGAAACCCTAGCTAAACCAACCAATTGTACTATGAAAAAATCCTCATTCACTCCCCCTTTGACATCAATGGCAAAGGGTTGAGCTTGTCGAAGAAAGCATAGTTGAATAAACACTACTCTCAACCCACAACAACGACACTCAACTCAACGAAAACATTAGAAATAACGATAAATTCCATGAGTAGTAGAACTCTATATATCTTCAGCAAAGCATAATCATCATCAACATCAATTTAATATAAGAAACAAAACATCATAATCAGTAATAGCAAAAAAATCACTCATCTCAACAACACCAACTACATCAACCTCACTCTCATCCAAACCAACAACAACATAGTTTAGTGCGAGAAACAACAAACCATGTCTCATCAACAACAGAATACCCCCTGAGCATCATCATCATGTAACCATTCTCTTGTAGTTGAATGCTACACCTCAAGGATTAAGGGACTGACTATATAATATGACTTATATACAGAGCATGACTGAAACAACACCCATCAGCCCATATGAATGGTTTCCCTCGTCAATGAATACTAGACATCAAGACTCTCTCTCCAACATGACCATGACCAATGATATACAATAAAATGTAGTACATAGTTGTATAATGAGATAAAAGGCTATCAGATGACTATTATGTGATGTATAATATCCAAAATATGGTTGAAACAACTCATACCAACACCAACTTGACATGACTCATAACCTTCCTATCACCAAAGCATGACAACATAATCTCAATGACATGAACTCTTTATTAAATGGTTTCATAAATAGGATACATAACTGAAGTTGATGAAGTACAATATGAAGCATGTGATTGTTACATGACCAAGATTATGACCAAAAACTTATTCCTCTCCCAAAGACATACTCAAATAAGCTCCTTGAACAACACTACAAACATTTAGGCCAATTAACAAGATGATGAATGATCAACACAATATAAATCTCATCATGCATACAACTATCCAAGTGCATAATATAGAGCCATCATATAGCATAAAATGAATTGTTAGAAACAATAACCAATAATGATGAGATATGAAATAGTGAGAAATAATAGCATATAACCATGACATCAATTGAGTAGCATAAAACTCCAATTGTTGTCATTTTCGTGTTGGAATTGATTCCAACAGGTTGGAGGTGTTTCTTGTCATGTGTATGTGTGATGGATTCTTGGTTTGATGGTCTTGTATAGTTGGCATTGATTTCAACTTAGTTATGATGTGACCTAGTGGACATGATGTTGTGGTTGTTGACTTGGAGATGGATCCACATGTGATGTTGGATTGAGGTTGACATGTTGTTCGATATGTTGCTACTGTAGGTCGTTGGAGTGTTTCTCTTGATGTTGCATATGTCTCTACATGTCTCATAGACATTGAATTTGTTTCTACATGTGTGAAATGTGGTTTATTTTGTTAGAGGTGATTCTACCAGTGATAAAAGCAGTTGTATGACTTGATGTTTCTGCTGCAGGAGTTGGTGATGCTTCCACAGGTGTTGGATATGCCGCTATTGTTGTTGGAGATTTTTCTACAGTTGTTAGAGATGTTATGGATTTTTATTGAGGATTTGGAGGTGTTGGTCTTGGTCCTAAGGTTGGCATAATAGGCCTTGCATGTCATAGACTTTTTCCTTGCCTATTCATCAGTTGCATACCTTTTGTAGAGGCTTGGAGGAGTGTTCAGAAGGTAAGGATGGTGGTCTAGGCTGAAGGACTTGTGTTTTACTTTAGTTTTAGCCCCAATCACAGGAAGGATGGGTCATCAGTCTGATAAGATGGAAATTCGCATGGAGGTAGGCTTAAGGGAACGGTTATATCCCCAGGAACCCATAGTCGCATGCAAGATAGTGCTAAGGGAGAGACTATTGGATTTCACAAGAAAATTTATGCATTCCCCGCGTCGTTGAGCTAATTTTTGGATTGGGGCAACTTCCTTGATCGAAATTTTTCCGTTTATGGTCAAAAAAGTTTGTGTTACCTCCAAAAGCTAATTAAAGTTGAAAATATCAAATAGACTAATGGAGTTAGTGGTTGATTGATTCAATGAGTTGAATCTAGATCCAATCTAGAATATGAACATGATTTTTGAGCTCAGTAGTTCTGTGTAATTATTGAGTTAAGAACTTGAGTTCATATTTATATTGGAGATAGCTCATTGTTAGTATGGTTGATTGCACTAGTGTATGGAGAGAGTGTGAGTTTGGAGAAGACCTTAAAAACTGTGATATTCATTATGTAGAATTTATGAATCAGTTTGCAATAGTAAAAGTAGATAAATGAAGCATATTTTATCCATGATTTTTATGCAGTAAGTGAAGTGTTAAAGTGTTGATTGTTGCAGTGTTTTGAGGAGATTGTATTGTATCTTGTGTGGAGATTATTGTGAGGATTTTTGATGGTAAATAGAGCTACAAATTTATTTGAGCTTTGATTCTATGTCATTGCAATTATCATGTTGGGAAAGTTTTGAGAGTCCATTATAAAAATACATGAAACAAGGCTCGCATGGAGGAAGTGAAGGCATATAGGCTTTGTGTATACAGTGACTGACAAATTCAGTATATGGAAGAGATTTATCCATCCAATGGTGGTTGTATAATTCGATAGAATCTGAGTGAGGCTCATTGGTCATGGTGGTGACTAGCAGATCGAAGTTTTTAGAGTTGGTTGTTTAGTTCAGAATTAACTGAGTGAGGATTGTTGATCATTTTGGCCTTAAGTGGATGGTAGTCCATAGATACGAGAGAGAAACACTTTTTTTTAATAGTGTCACCATACTATGAAAGAAGTCGAGTCTTTCATCTCATGGGAGTGAGTTGATCCAAGCATAATTTTCTTGACTATTAATGAAAGAATTGAGTAGCGCAGTAGTGGCAAAGTGGTTTTTTCCTAGGATGGGTTTTCCACCAGAAACACTTCTATCCATAGGTTGATTGATTTTTTTCTTTCATATTTATTATCGATGCTCTGATATATGGTTTTATGTTTAAGCTTGTGCATGGTTAAGAGTAAGAATTGCAGAAAATTTTTAATAGTGAAGTCACTCCTGATTCAACACCCCCCCCCCAAGTAATTATGTAGTTTCCAAAAATTTGTATCAAAGAAAGGTCTCTTTTTTTCAACTTGATCATTATAGACAAGATCTTGGAGGTTTTGGAAAAAAAAATTGTAAATTTTCTAAAATGGATCAACAAGGTATTCCTATACTTCATGAAGGTAAATTTGCAACTTGGAGAGTGAAATTAGATTCATATTTTATATATTTTGATGAAAATATGTTTCTATAAGTAGAATATGGAGTTAGAGATGAATTTGATGATATGGCTAAAGAGATTATTATGAATATTATTTCAAAATATGATATCATGCTTGTGAAGAATTGTGAGATTTCCAAAGACATGTTGGTTAAGTTGTAGAAGTTGTATTTTGGAGGAAAAATGCATTTTCCAGAATTGGAGAGAAATGCAAAGGATTCTACTTTTATTGCAGTAACTAATGAATCCTCCTCACAAGATGAATATGGAGGAATGAGTGATAGAAGTGAGAGATTAAGCAGAAAAAATCATGAGAAATCCAAGATAATGGCACTTGAAGAAGAAATTCAAATATTGAATATAGAATTAATTTTTGCAAGAGAATAAGTGGACAGGTTGAAAACTAGTGCTCAAGGATAGAAAAGCAATTAAAAAATTGTTGGAGCACCTATTTGCATCAAAATCATTGAGATACATGAGCCATGCAAGAAGCAGCAAAAGAAGAGAAGGAGACCAAAGAAGAAGAATAGAATTGGAAAGTGCTACAAGTTTAGAGTTTCTGGACACATTGCAACAAATTTTAGTAATGGAGATATAAAAATCTCTCATCAAAAGGAGAAGACAAAGGAGAAGTAATATTAATCATGCATGCAAAGAAGATCTCCATCTGTCAGGTATAATACTCCATTTTATGGTTATTTTTTCTCATGAAATGATTTTGGCCATAGGGCTATTGCCTGTAGGGCGCATGCAAGGAATATAAATTACACCAATAGAAGATACCATCATATTTGTTATGAAACCAGCTCCAAAAATAGAATAAAAGAGAGATCAATGCCTTAGAAATCAACCAATTCGAGGGGGAAACCTCCAATACAATACATAAATGAACAATTCTTGGATGATACACATGACCAAAACCTCCTTCTATATATAGGAGTCCATGGGCCCACAATATCATCCTAGCCAACCTTACAATAACAATGTAAGGGTATAATAATAAAAATATTGGGGTTACAGAGTTACAACAATAACAATAAGGGGGCTACACTAATAACAATAAGGGACTAAACTAGTAATATAGGGACCTAACATGACCCTCTCCTTCAAAAAAGTGTTGTCCTCAACGCTTGAGTAGCTCTGGGTGCTTCTGTATAAAATTCTCATCCTCCCAAGTAGAATCTTCAGTGGATAAGTTCTTCCACTTGATGAGATACTCTGAAATTGATCGATTTCGTAGCTGTCGAGTTCTTGTTTCCGTGACCACTTTAGGTTCCATTATCATTTTTCCTTCCTCATCAAGTTCTGTCAATTTTGTTTAAACTGGAAGATTTTCACTTATAACCTTCTTTAAGCATGAAACATGGAAAATTGGGTGCACTCATGAAGAAGCAGGAAGCTCCAATTTATATTCCATGATACCAATATTTTGCAACACCTTGTAAGGACCATAGTACTTTGGTGATAATCTATTATCCTTCTTAGCTTGCTTGAGGGACATTTGTTTGTATGGTTGTAGCTGTAAAAATACCCAGTCTCCTACATCAAAACTTCTCTCTCTACGATGTTGATATGCCTGTTGTTTCATTCGATTTTGTGCCAAATTTAGGTTATCCTTTAAGAGTTGGAGAACTTCTTGTTGATGCTAAATGTGATCTTCCAATGCTTGAACCTTAGAATTTTCTCTTAATGATGATGTGATGGACGGTGGATGATATCCATAAAGTTCCATAAATGGGGTCATTTTTGCTGCAGTATGGAAGGAAGTATTATACCACCATTCAGCGAGAGATAACCACTTGACCCATTGTGTTTGTTTATCAGATACAAAATAATGAAGATATCCTTCCAAAAATTTATTCACTATCTCAGTTTGACCATCAGATTGAGGATGATAAGATAAGCTATGAGCTAATTGAGTACCCAAACAAGAAAATAAATTTGTCCAAAAATTTCCAGTAAAAATGGGATCTCTGTCGCTCACAATAACCCTTGGGTTTCCGTGTAGCTTTTGAATTGTGTCCATAAATGTAGTAGCAATTGTACTTTCTTTAAATGGATGAGATAATGCACAAAAGTGTGCATACTTGGTAAGTCTATCAACTACCACCATGATGACACTCTTTCCTTCGGACATAGGTAAACCTGTGATAAAATCCATTGAAATCTCCTCCCAACGTTTACTTGGAATGGATAAAGGTTGTAGAAGTCCCACGGTCTTAATTGTCTCAACTTTATTTTGTTTGAAAACTAAACATTCCACCACAAAATTTTGAATATAAGATTTAAGGCCATCCCAAAAAAATTCTTTCTTCATCCTGTGGTAAGTTTTTAAAAATCCCAAGTGTCCTCCTAAAGAAGAAGTGTGCAATTCCAAAAGAATCTTTTGTTTTAGTTGCGAATTCTTGCAAATATATAAGCGATCTTTGTACCATAAGGAATAATTTTTCCAACTAAATGTATCAGATGTACTAGGATCTTGCTGCAACTTTTGAATGAGTGTCCACACTTCTTCGTCCTTCTTCCATTCGTCTCTTGCTTCGGTTATCCAATCTGGTTGGATAATAGAAATGGCACAAAGCAATGCTTCCACCTCTTCATTCTTTCTTGAGAGTGCATCCGCAACAACATTTAGCTTCCCTTTTTTTTATATTATTTCAAAGTCATAACCCAACATCTTTGTGACCCATTTTTGCTGCTCTTCTAAAGATAGTCTTTGTTCCAAAAAGTGTTTAATACTATCATGATCAGTTTACCTGAAGTGTCTTCCCATTAAGTAAGGTTTCCATTTATTTAGTGCATGTATTATTGCTAACATTTCCTTCTCATAAATAGATTTCTCGTAAATACTTTCCTTGATCGGACGTATGCCTTTCAAAAGAAATGGGTCTTCCTTCTTGCATTAAAACAACACCAATTCCATTTCCCGAGGCATCGATTCCACAATAAAGGTTTTTGTGAAGTCTAGCGTAGCTAATACCGGTGCTAGGCACATTGCCTCTTTAAGATGTTCAAAGGCCTTAGCTGCTTCAGGAGTCCATGAAAATGCATCTTTCTTCAACAATGTTGTTAGAGGTGCTGCTATTCTCCCATAATTCTTAACAAACTTACGATAATACCCTGTTAACCCGAGAAATCCTCGCAACTGCTTTATGGTTGTGGAGACTTTCCATTCCTTAATGGCTTTAATTTTGTTAGGGTCTACCTTAACACCCTCGTGAGATAAAATATGACCCAGATATTCCACCTCTTGTAATCCAAAGAAACATTTGGATGTTTTTGCATATAATTGTTTCTCCGACAATAGTTTGAGCACCCTGTCAACATGTTGAACATGATCCTTCCAAGACCTTCTGTAGATTAGTATATCATCAAAAAATACTAGCACAAATTTTCTAAGGAAGGGTTTGAAAATGGAAAACATCAACCCTTAAAATGTAGAAGGTGCATTTGTGGGGCGTCAAAAAGCATGACCAAAAATTCATAATGAACCTCAAGGAGTGAGGAGTTCGAAATGTTGTGTTCGGAATATCTTTAGTCTTCATTCTAATTTACGATATCCCAAACGAAGATCCAACTTGGTAAAATAAATTTTCCATGTAATTCATCCAATAATTCATCAATCATGTGAAATGGGAAATTTATCTTAAATGGTGAGCTTATTGAGAGCTCCCTATAATCCGAACACATGCGCCATGATCCATCCTTCTTGTGTACCAATACTACAAGAGCAGAGAAAGAACTTTGACTAGGTTGAATTATACATGCCTCTAACATTTCTGCAATCATACGTTCAATTTCGCTCTTTTGGACATAACGATATCTATAAGGCCTGATGTTTGGAGGAAAAATTCTTGGAATCAAATGAATAGCATGATCATGATCACGAATGGGTGGGAGTCCTTTGGGAGTTTCAAAAACCTTGGAATGATTGTCCAAGAATTTTTGGAGATCTGTAGAAATAGAAGATTTTGATGTTGGAACTTCTAGTGAGCATAATTGTGCAGTTACGCCTCATTGTTATTTCTTTAGAAGCTTTGTCATGAAATTAGAGCTTATTATCATTCCCATATTCCCTGCAATACCCCGTAATTCAACTTCCTTTCCTTCTGAAAAATTTTTCAAGAAAATATCTTGAAAATGAAAAGCTACCATCCCCAAAGAATGTAACCATTGTACTCCTAGTACAACATCAACACCTCCCATTGGAATGGAAATCATTGGACTATTCAATACATATTCCCCATGGTTAGCTTGATATTATGGCATTTGCTGGAGCAATTTATAGTTCCTCTATTTGCAACCATCACTTGACATGTTGGTTCTAGGTATACGAAGCGATTCAATTCCTTGGCTACCTTACAATAAATAAAATTATGGGTACTACCCGAATCAATCAACACTATTACCTTTTTTCTTCTTGATATGTCCTTCTATCTTGAGAGTTTGAGGAGTGGTAATTCCTGCCAATGCATTACACGATATGGTAGGACTCATTTCTTCCTCTTCTAGGGTTGGTTGGTGGTGTATATCCTCTTCTTTTGAAGATTATTGTTCATTTTCTTCTTCCTCTTCACAATCTATGTAAAATAATTTCTTCTCAACACACTTATGCCCTTTAGTGTATTTTCTATCACAACTGTAGCAAAGCCCTTTTGCTCTTTTTTCTTCCAATTGTTGTGGTGTCAACCTTGTAGGTTGTGGAACTCTAGGAGTAGCAACACTTCCATATTTATAGATGTGAGTGGTAGGCTTCCTTGTCACCATAATTTTACATTCAATTTTTCTTGCCAACCTGAATGCCTTATCTAATGAATTAGGTTCTGAAATGTGAACTTCATGTTGGATTTTATCCTTTAAAGTCCCTATGAAGACATCAATCCTGTGTTCCTCTGGAATATCAGTTACCCTTATATTCAATTTTTGGAAGTCCTCAATGTGCTCCACCACTGAACCCTTTTGTTTGAGATTTATCAATTGGCTAAAGAAGGTGTTGCTTTTTGTATCCTCATAATGTGCTATCATTTCCTCTGTAAAAATTGACCAAGTGAAAAAAAATTTACGGGAGCAAAGCCATCGATACCATACAAATGTATTTTTTCTAATGTAAAGTTGCAATGCGGACCTTTTGTGTGTTTTTCACATTATTGAGATCAAAATATTGCTCCATCTGTAGTATCCATGTTACGGGATCCTTGCCATCAAACTGCCTCATATCCATCTTTGGAATATGGTGGTTCTTCCATCCAACATTAGATTTTATAAAATCACGATTAACATTTATTTTGTTCTCATCATGAGTTTCCGCTACTATCTTTTTGCCATTAGGAAACATTTCTTCATCAACTTTTCCAAACCTTCGATGTCTACTTTTAGATCATTCTTCATGTTTTCCATGTTGTCTTTCATTTTTTCATTGATCTTAGCTTCCATGTCATCCATCTTAGCTTCCATGCCATCCATCTTAGCTTCCATGCCCACTTCCATGCCATCTATTTTAGCTTCCAAACCATTCATATTAGCTTCCACGCCTCTCTTCAAACTATCCATCTTATTTTCCACATCTTTCTTCAAAACTTCCATTTCATTTTTTCTTTCTCTTTGCGATAACAAAATTTGGTGCACTTTCTCTTGTAATTTTGATATCTCATGTTGTGTTTCTTCATCTTCATGAGTCATAGTAGAGCCTTATGAAGGCTTAATGGGTGTTGAATTTTTTTTAGGGGGAATTTTAGAACCCAATACTGATATCTATTCTTCAATATTCCCTTGGAATAAATTCAAACTAATTTTTTTCAAACGAGACTTATGTAATTCAAAAAAAATACACACCTTTTTCTTGCTTTTGAGGAGCTTGATATTGAAACTGAATTATCTCTATGATTTCAGATCTTCAATATCTGAAATTCGGCCCTGAAGTAGCCCTCTGAATATTCTTTCTAATTCCATAGGTCTGACCTAATTTTGATTCTTCAAGGAAAATTTATGCCCAATCTCCCACGATGACCTAATTATGGACAGGTTCAATAGAGCAAACTTTTATGAATTTCCACGTGTCACTGTTTCGTCCTTTGGCTTTGAAATTGATAAAAAGAAAACTAAATTTGTGTACTTGTAGAAAATCTTTACAGAATCCCAATCCGATGCTCAGAGAGAGAGTTATGATGTTTTTCCCACGGTCACCTCTTTGAGATGAAATTCGGGAGCCTGAAACAATCCTAACTTTCACAGATCATATCTACAAAAATTTTGTGAACCAATATCTGAAAGTTTTATAGAAGGTTCCTCAGGATTTTAGCTTTGTACTATAAAAATTTAAGCTTATGAAACTTCGTATACGAAAATTTATAGCGAAAATGCCACGATGACCTGTTTTAGTTGAAATTTGGGAGTCTGAAAAACCCTAACTTTCCCAGATCATATCTCTGAAAATATTGTGAACCAAGATCTGAAATATTTATAGGAGTTTTATCAAGATTTTAGCTTCACACTGTACAAATTTAAACTTCTTAACCTTCGTATAAAAAAATTTATTGCGAAAATTCCACGATGACCTGTTTGGAGCAGCATGTTGGTTCCCTGTAATTTTAGCAGACTGGCAAGACTAAAGCTGTAGAGACAACATTGGAACCAATTTGGGTTTCTAGGATCTAGCCCTCCTATATCCAGGGAGGGATCTCTCTAATAATTGCAAAGATTGATTTATCTTTAAGGCTTTTAGGTGTGATATTAGGCTAGTTATGAAGACCAAGGTTTTTTGTTTGTTTTGGTTGGGAAAAGATATATGAAGGTGAAGGAAGTCTAAATGAAGGGTGAAGGTGTATGAAAGTGAAAGAATGATTAAGCTAATAAGATAGGCTAGGAGCAGCTTCAATCCATTGGGCTATGGAGTCATAATAGGATTTAATTGAAACAACAAGGTTCAAGAGTGGTCCATGGGGCAAGTCATCTATGTCTAAGGATCTATTTAAGTTGATTTTATGGAATGAAAACAATAAGAAATGAATATTAAACAGATCAAGAACAAAGAGCAGCCTAAGATCAAGTAATTACTTTGAAACTATCCTGCTTTTGGCATGCACTTGAGGAAAGACATAAAGGTAATCTAAGATCAGGTAAGTACTTTGAAACTAGCATGCTTTTGATGCACTTTCAATAGAAAACATTTAAAACAAAAAGAATAGCTTAAGATCAAGTAAGGACCTTGAACCTATCCTGCTTTTAGCATATTCAAAGGGAAACTTTTCAAAGCAAATATTGGAGAAGAAACTAGAGGGTAGGGCTAACCATAGACTTCCCTAGTTCATTCTTTAATTAGCAAACTTTTCAAGACAAAATTTAAGATAAACAAAGAATATTCTAAGATCAGGTAAGGAATTTGAACCTAGCTTGCTTTCAACATTCTCTTAGGGAAAATTTCAGACAACCTTTGGAGGAGAAACCAGAGGACAGGGCTAACCCTAAACTTCCCTAGTTCCACTCTACTTAGCATAAACTGAAAATAAAATTCAAGAACAATGTTTGAAGTTTAGACAGTAAGACATGGGAACACCAACATTCCTTAACTGCTTGGACTGTATTAAATCATTCTCAAATACAAAATTGGAGGAAAACATAAATATAAATCTTATCAGTGAGAGTAGGGTACTTGTAAGAGTAAATCCTAGCTCTATATTTGTTGTTCTTTATCAGAGAAAATGGACAAAATGGAAACAAAAGGAAAATAACAATTTACAATAAGAAAAACATCACCGTTGACATAGACCAGGATCCCATAAATCAGCTTGTATTTGATGTTCAAACCAGTTACAATCATCAAGTCCAGTGGTTCTCTAGAGCTTCAAACTTCTCATCTCAACTTAGGTATCTTCAATTACAAACAGAGCTTACAACAGCTTCATAAAACTATTTACATGCATCAGATATTCAGACACCAACCTTTATCTCATCTTCTACAGAAGTATTTATAGAAGAAATGAGGAGGTGGGATAAGAGAAAAGACCTCTAGGCTCAATTAATATAGTTTAATTCTTCTCGGCCTTTGAGGGGCTAAATGGAGAAACATTCTGATATTTCCTTTGTATTAATTGATTTTCATTAAGTATTAAGCATGATGGGCAGATTTTGTTGACTTAAAAACTTTTGAGGCGAGTTAGTAATAACTCTGGCTGTATTTTAGGCAAAATATCACTGACTGAGGCAATAACTATGCCTTATGTGATTTATGAGGCCGCAGGTGGAGCTTTGGTAGCTGGAGAGGATTAAATTAGCCTCTGATGTGGCAGTGGAGGCTTCTCGGATTTGATAGATTTCGTTGTTTTAACCTAAAACACTGTTAATTTGCTTTAGATATTTGTTTTAGGCCTAATTTGTCTTAATCTCTGTCTTCAGGTCTTGATACATGTCTTTAACTGTGTGGATTAGGCTTGTGATTTTCGAATTTATGCCTTAATCCCTTAAAACTGTGTAAAAACCTTTAATTCTTCATCTCTGCTGTGATACCATTCTTTGACACTGATACTCTCTATATAATTAAGGTTCACTGTGTTTTTGTTGCTTTTGCAGTTGCGCAGAGGGTTTTATGATGTTACCAGTGCTCATGAGGCATGATAAAATGATAATTTGAACCCTGCGGATTCTTTGTCTTCATGGATAATGGCCTGGGGGATCATCATCCCTGGCCTTTGATTTTCTTTTCAAACAGTTGAGAAACCTTTAAAACCTGCAAAAACACAGAAAAGTTAAGAAAATCCGTGAAGGAATAGGGTAAGGCTGCTTTGGAGGTTAGGTTTAATCATGACTGTTGGATGAAATCAACCAACGGTCAGGATTGCTTGCTGGGGTCAATAGGGGAGGCAGTTGGATGAATGAGAGTTAGATTAAGTCCAGGCCGTTGGATCATATTAATCAATCAGCCGAGATCAATCGGGAGTTTATAATGCGAAGGGGGCAACATTATAAAAATGGAAGAAAATGTAATAAAAAATGGGAAAAAACCTTTGGCAGAAGAAAAATGGGGTTAAAAATGAAGTTTAAACGCGGGATGAACGAGAGCCATTGATCTAGGATGATCAACGGTTGGGATTCCTTGAACGAAGTGCTAGGGGATTTGGATGATGGGCAAATGAATGGGGGAAGGATTTAATCTAGGCCATTGGATGTTATGAAATGGACGGTGGAGATTTAAATGAGAAGTCCTTTGGAGCAAAGGGGAAGGGCGATGGATCGGTGGTTGTGTTAAGTGAGAGTCGTCCGATCAAATAGATCAACGGTCAGGATTAAATGAAAAACACATTGCGGAAAGGGTGGTAAAGCAGAAAACCATAATGGTTTTCACGCAGATCTGAGGTGGTTTAGAAATTTTCCAAAAAAAATGCGATATTCTTCTCTAGTCGACACGTGTCTTTTTAATACCGCCAATACTGCGTAATTTTTAGGCATTAACGTTCGGGCGCAAAATTACGCAATATGGGATAGCAACCGTCGGATGAAATGCGGGGAGATCTGACGGTGGGAGTAAGAGCACGATGGGATAAGATGCGCAGGCGGAAAATGGTGGGCAGGGTCAAGGTGGTTTAGATCCTGACCATTGGATCATGTGAAGTAAACGATCGAGATCTATCGATGAGGTAGATAGGTCCCAAAGGAGTTGGGCCTATCGGGTTGAATATGGACCGTAGGATTTAAATGATTGACAGCTTAGATTTAATCTCGAGGTAATGAAAGCAATGTGAGACGGGGGGTCAGGCAGAGATCGGGTGAAATGTGGACCGTTGATCTGCAAAGATCAACGGTGGATCTTTACTGAGGAATTATACTGTCGAGCTTTATGAAATAAAAAAGGGAAGTCGGGTTTGATCTAGATCGTTGGATCTTTGGAATGGATGGCCCAGATTTGATCGCAGGATCGCAAGACAGAGGAGGAAAGGGGAAGGCATAAGGGGATTTTTGCGATGCAATGGAGTATCGACCGTTGGATGAAAGGACGACCGACTGTGGAGATTTGATCGGTCGGTGCAATGGTAAGGGCTATGAGCTGAGCGCGATTGAATCTCGGCTGTCGGTTCTTGTGGATTCAACATTCCTGATTAAATTGTAGGATCGCATCAGCGGGATGGAAAAGGGTAACATAATAAAGAAATGTTACGATTGCCGATTTGTGATGGAGCGAGAGCCGTCGATCTAAAAACTAGATTGACGGTCAGGATTAAGTCATGAAGGCAAAAGGTGGAATGGCGGGTTTGGAGAATGGAGCAATGTGGGCCGTTAGATCTACGTGTGATAGAGCAGATCAACGGTGGAGAATTGATCGTGGGCTTGCATCGGCGGGGGGAAAAAACAAAGGGTAAAATGAAAAGTTGCGAAGCGATTGTGGATTGACCGTCGGATCGGAGGGGCGATCGACGGCTAAGGTTTGATTGCATCGCAAATTTTTGAAGGATATGAAGAAAAGGGAGGACCTGAAGTGGACTTGCGATGCGATGAGCTGATGACTGTTGATCGGTTCAGATCGACGGCTGATATTCGCGGAAACATTAAACTGTCGGGTTTTATTTAAAACATAAGGAAATTTGGGTTTTTATGAAATAAAAAGGAGAAAAAGGCTTGGGGAAATATTTTTTAATGTTTTTAGTGCCCGATTGTGGTGTTGTGGTCCTGTGCAAAGGATGAGGAGATCGGGGGGTTTTTAAAGAAAAGGGCTTAATCGCATCGAAGTTTTTTGAAAGTAAAAAGGTAACTAGAAAAATGGAAAATCCCGATTGCGATTGTGCAATGGGGGTTTAACTACAGGTCACAGCTCTAGGTCTTATGTAGAGAAAAGGAGTTGGGCTTAGGCCAAAAGGGGCTTAAGGCCTAAATGCAAAAAGACTGTTTTTTAGGATTTTTGAAGGAATTTTTGAGGATTTTGAGAGTTCCGATGAGGTTAAAAAATGAGTTTTAAACCTTATAAAAGGGAATATATGAAGGGAATGAAGGAAAATGAGGGAAATGGAGGAATTTTATGAAGAAAAAGAGGATGAAAATGGTGTTATTAATGAATGGAAGGAGGGGTAAAATGAAGGGGAAAATGGGTTTTTTGAGCATTCTTTCTCCTTGCAAAATAGTAGATTTTTTTAAGGATTTATGAGGGAAACAACAGTGAAGATTAACTAGAGGTTTAGTTATCTTTATAAGACTTTAAGAACTCACAATTTGGCCATAAAATTGTTTCTTAAAGGCTAAAAAAAAAATATTTTAGCCACCATTTGATATGACAAATTTTTATAGGTGGCTAACAGCGGGTCCAACTTGGGATGGCAGTTCCTTGGAGTTGTCAAGAACCTCAGACATGTCTTCTCTGGAAGCTGATCAATGCCTCATCCATTGGGATGAAACTTTCTTTACTTTTGCTGATCTTCTTTTGCTCTGACAATGCTAGCATCCATTCAAAATAATGGAATTCTATCAAAACAAGCTTTCTACCTACCCAATCCTAATGATCTAACATTTTTTCTTCTTTCAGACTGCATTTGGATTGGAAAACTCTTTTTACAAAAATTTTATTCTTTTGAGAAAACATAAACCTAATCTAAATCTACATTTATCTATCCATGAACTCAGTTTAAGCAGTTGAGTTCATAAGCTTCTCTACCTAACTACACTCTGTCAGGATTAGACTGTATGACAGAGTTTATTCTCTAAATTCTAAAAAAAGAAAATCAAAAGCCGTCAAGCCAAGATTAAATAATTTTACTTGATGCATATCTATGGCATAAAAACAAGCTGCTCATAGACTTTATTTGTAGAAAATTAAATCAAAATGGTGAAGGTTTAAGATCTGAAAGTTTAAGAACATCCTTCTCTTTTCTTCAGCTCTGTTTTTAGGCTTGTTTGAGTTGTTTTTCTCTTTGTTCTCTGGTTCAAATTTTGGGCACATTAGAACCAGTTTTCTTCTATCTTTGGCTCAAGATTTAAACAGATTAGAGCCATGAATCTTTTTGAAACTTATAGGTTCAGAGTTTGAACTTGTTTGAACCTTTTTTCTTCTATCCTAATTTACCTAACTGATAAGCCGAGATTAAGCTGTTGGGAAAATCTATTTTACTAACCTATCAGCAGTAAATTGAAAAATAATTAGTCATGATTAGGCTGTATGACTAACTAGGAGTGTGTTCCTTAGGAGTGGCATTTGAGCTTGCACACTTTCAGATTTTGTTTCTCTTTTTGGTATGTGGTTGTACCTTTCTTGTTTTTTACAATCTGCCCTCTTTTATCTTTCAATTGTTTTTGTATTTTTTCATTTTCTAACTTTGAATGAAATGATGAGTATGATATTCACAAAAAAAATAAAAAGGCTTCCAAACTAATATGGTCAAGAAAAATAATGTTTTAGCATCCTGCCATTGACAGGACCCCCAAAAAGTTTAGCTCCATTCAATTCTTGCAAAAAATAAGCATTGTTACTGGCAGTTGAATGAATGAGGTAAGGGCCAAGCCATAAGTTATCAAATTTCCCATGCTTGCCCTTATCTTCTCTCCTTGAATCCCACTTTAAAACTTTGTCACCAATGCTGAAATCACTGGCTTTTTTCCTTCTATCGAATAACTTCTTGATGCTTTCTTTCTTGTGTAATGCTCTATTGTAGACCTCCTCTCTGGTTTGTTGAAGATGTATGGTTTGATTTATTCTTATTATCATGTCATTATCTTCAGACTGTACTTCTTGGATCAGCTTCATGACTGGCACTCCTAGGCTGGTTGGAAATATTGCATCTACTCCATAAACAAGCTGATAGGGTGACATTCCAATTGATTTTTTAAGTGTTAATCTGTCAGCCCAAAGTGCAAGTACTAGCTTTGTGTGCCATGATTTTTTATTGTCCTCCAGCAACTTCTTGATTATGTTCACCAAAATTTTGTTTAAGGATTCTGCTAACCCATTACCTTGAGGGTAAAAAGCAGTAGAATGGCCCAATGTAATCTGATATTTGTGACAGAATTCAACCATCTTTTTGGATCCAAATGCAGCAGCATTGTCAATGATAATCTTCCTAGGACAACCAAATCTAGAAAGGATATGATTTTAAAGGAATTTTATGATGATAGAGTCATTGGCTTGCCTAGAAGGGGTGGCTTCTATCCATTTGGTAAAGTAGTCTGTTGCAGTGAGAATCCATCTATGTTGGGCAGATGAGGGTGGATGGATTTCTCCTATGAAGTCTAGACCCCACTGCTGGAAAGGAGCTTCAACAGTGATTGGATGCAAGGGTAAAGGAATCAATTTTCTTTTGCCTTCAAAGAGTTGGCATTTATGAAAGGCAATAATCATCTTATGGACATCCTGTAAGAGGGTGGGCCAATAGTAACTAGCTACAAGGATTTTGTTGGCAGTTGTCTTCCAATAGAGGTGGCCTCCACATTCTCCTTCATGGAACTCATGCTTGATCTTATCTGCATCTTTCTCAGGAAAAAATTTAAGCAATAAACCACTAGCATTTTTCCAATATAGACATTTATCTAAAATGCAGTAGTTAACAACTTTTAACTTTAAAAACCTTGCCTTCGTTTTAGACAAACCAAGAGGTGTATTCAAATTGAGCAAAACATATAAAATATCAGCATACCAGAAGGAATTCATAAAAAGATCTTCAACAATGGGAGTTGACAATTCCTCTTGTTTATCTAATGCATTTATCATGTTTATATCAAGAGCTTCAAAATTGGATTCAACCATTAATCTTGCTAGTCCTTGGCCTTTTATGAGTTTAGTGGGCTTGATTTCTAAACCATATTCAAGTATCATAGCTATCCACTTTCCTCTTTTGCCATCTGGGTCCTGTGTTAGGATGTCTTTTACAACTGAGTTTGGCACAAATGAAATTATGTGAGAGTGTAAAATGTAAAATCTAAAGTCTTTTAAGGCTTTGGCTAAGGCAACAGCCTGTTTTTCCATGATATTGTACTTTAGAGGTGCATCTCTCAATGCCTTGCTAAAAAATGCAATTGGCTGCTTTTGTCCCTTTAATTTTTTCTGCAATAGGACAACAACCACTGCATGTTTTTATGCAAATGAAAAAATGAAGAAATCCTTTGCAAATTCAGGACTTATTAGAACTGGTGTTTTGGTTAATGCTTGTTTTACCAGTTCAAATGATTTCTTTGCTTCTAAGGTCCATTTAAATCCTTCTTTCTTTAACATGTTTGTTATGTTTCTAAGGAGTTCAGCTAAGTTGGGTATGAACCTTCTCAAGAAATTAATCTTTCCAATGAAATATTGAAGTTCCTTGATGTTTCTAAGAAGACTGATTTGCAATATACCCTCAATCCTCTTTGGGTCTATCTTTATCTCCTCTTCTGATATGATGTGTCCAAGAAGTTTACCTTCTTGGAGACCAAACATTGTTTTCTTTGGATTCAAAGATAACCCAAACTTTCTACATTTCTCAAAGACTTTTCTCAAGTGTTCTAGGTGTTCTTCATTTGTTTTGGAAAAAACAGTGATATCATCAAGGTAAATAATGATGAAGTAGCTTAATTCTTCTGAAAATGCAATATCCATGGCTCTTTGAAATGTAGCACCGACATTAATTAAACCAAAAGGCATTTTCACATACATGAAAGTGCCCCAAGGTGTAGTAAAGGTTGTCTTGAGTTGATCATTAGGATGTACTAAAATCTGATTGTATCCTGAGAAGCCATCTAGCAAAGAAATTCTCTTAGAACCAACTAACTTCTGTAAAATGTGATCCATTTTGGGTAAAGGGTAGTTGTCCTTTAATGATGATTTGTTTAAGTTCCTAAAGTCAATACAAAGCCTTATTTCTCCTGTATTTTTCCTCACTGACACAAGATTAGACACCCACTCTGAATATCTAATAGGGACAATAATTCCAGCTTCATACATTTTCTTGATTTCTTTCTCAACCAAAGGTAATTGAACAGGGTTTATTCTGTGCAATTTTTGTTTAAAAGGTTTTTGGTCTTCTATGAGAGGTATCTTGTGTTGAATTATTTCTGTGTCATAGGACTTTAGATCCTCATAACTCCATGCAAATACATCAAAAAATTATTTAAACAACTCTATGTATTTCAGTTTGATGTGAGCTGGTAAAGTTTTAGACAGTTTGATCAATTTTTTTTTTAGTTCACTACCTATATTACACTCTTCTACCTCAGTTTCAATGGGCTCCAGTTTTGGTTTCTTGGAAACATCATTGAAATCAAACAACTCCTCTAATGGGACCAGACCTTTTGGCAAATTTTGAGTGTTAGACTACAATGTTTCTAAGTCTTCTTTTGGTAAATTTGCACTAATCTTTGTGTTATGTTCAAGTTTATTAGCTACCAGATTTATAACAACAATCTTTGGAGACTTTACTTCTTCATCAAGTAGATTTTCCTCAGTAGGACAGTCATATTCATACTCTGAATCCGAACTTGGTAGCTCAAATTCATTTCTGGACTGTAGGAAGTCTTCTATTTGTTTGTCTCCATCAAACACTTGCCAATATTTTTCATTATCTGGGACAGCTAGTCAAAATTTGATTTGAGTGGTGCATTGTTTGGTTTCATAAGGAGTTAAGCATGTTATAGCAGCAAAAGCTAAACCAATAGCCTAGATATTTTGGTTTCTTGGGACAAAAATAAGTTGGAATTCCTCAAATGTTTTCAATAAATCCATGACATCATTTCTATAGGCTCTAAGTCTGGGATGTTTTGCGGTATATTCCCTATTCACTTGCCTAATTATTAGTTCAGAATCACCATGAACCTTTATTCTTTTGGCCCCTAATTTCTTCAATAAGTGTAGGCCTAAAAGGAGGGCTTCATACTGAGCTATGTTATTGGTGCATTGAAAGTTTAATTTGCAGGAATTCCCTTCAGTATAATTATTCATTGTATTGTGAAGCCACACTCCTACACTTGCATCACTCTTAGTGCAAGACCCATCAAAGTTCATATTCCAAAGAGGACTAGTTTCAGATTCACTAGTTTGGTTACTATCCTCTTCATCTAGTGTGCTTTTGGATTGTTCTTGAAGATTAGCCATCTGTTGAAATTGTTTTATTTCCTCATGTTTTTCATTGTGTTGAGGACTCTTCTCTTGAATCTCAAGGTTAAAAAGCAATGGATGACTGATTTGCAGCTCTAGACCTGTGATTTGTTTGTCGTGATTTTCTGATTTGGAAAACTGTTTTGACACTTCTGTCTTGTCTTCCTCTTTTTCTAAATCTACCACTAATTCATTTAAGGTTTCTTGCTCACTGAATGTTTCATCATTGAAAAGGATAAATGAATCAAGGCCTGTATGTACAGAATAAAGAGGAGAGTTTTGTGGTCTCTCTCGGCTGGTAACCATGTATTGCATATGAGATTCCCTATAAATTCTTCTAGTTTGATTGAAAACAGGGATGGTTGCATATGTTATATCCATTTGCATTGTTCCTTGTAACTTAGCTCCCCAAGACCTTGATAATAGCATACCATACTTTGGGGGTACATCAGCCACTACAATATCCATTACTAAACACTTAGCTGGAATTTGTGCTACGTTTACACAGAGGTCTTTGATCAAACCTAAACATTTCACTCTGCTTGAGTCAAAGGAGTAAATATATTTGTATGGCCTAGTGATTTCAAGGCCTAGGCTCTCCATTAAAACTTTGGGAATTAAGTTATGAGAGGCCCCTGAATCATGCATAACGTTGTGTAAAATTTTGTCATGAATCTTTAAACTAACATAAAAAGGAGGAACTGGTCCTTCTTGACATCTACCCTCAATCTTAGGGCCAAATATGAGCTCTGGTTGGTCATTATTTAGATCGACGGTGTCATTATTCTCTTCTATGTTAAAAGCCTTCAAAATTTGGGATCTATACATATCTTGGGTAGCTAATTCAGTTAGAGGAAGAGATATTTTGATTTTGGCAATTTCCTGCTCCAAACTAAAAGGCATCTCATTTTTAAAATAAGCTTGTTTCAGCCTTATTAACTACCACTCTATCAACAAAATTATTTTGCTGATTTCCTCTATTTACATTGGTCAAAATTGTTTTAATAGGAGCACTAGCTGAAGTACTAGCACTGCTAAAATCTGCACTCTGTTTTTCATTAATTTGAGTGCCTTTTTCTTTGTTTTTATTAGAATTTCTAGCCACTATTTTGTCTTTCTGTTTTATAACTTTGGGTTTATTAACAGGGCTTATTTTTGCAGAATTTTCAGAGGTCTTAGTCTTGGGAGTTTCTTTATTACTTTTACTCCTAAGGTCATATTCTTTTAGGGTTTCTATGATGAAATTTTCCAGTTCTTGTTAATAAAATTCATCTTTTGTTCTTTTATCATCATAGGGTCTGTATAGACCTTGTTTCATATTGTAATGAACTTAAAAATCATCATTTTATACTCCCAACATGTTTATGTCATCTTCCTCTGTTTTTTATATTGTTTCTTCAACCTCACTCACATAATTTTGATGAAAAGGAGGTATAATCTCCTGATCAGGGTCTCTTGGTCTGTTTTGAGGCTGATTTCTCCTGAAATTCTAATTTTGGTTTTGAGATTGGTTTTTGTTTTGAGGAGATGATTGATTTTGACTTGCTTGTGCTCTCTCAAGTATGCTCATATTTTTCATCATCTCCTCCATCATTCTTTTCATCTTTGAGCTAGATGTGGAAGGTGTAGATTCTTCTCTAAAAGAAACTTTCTTCTCATTCCTCATTCTTGCTCTTTTCTCCATTAAATTAACTTCCACAGCAAGAGCTCATTTTTGCATATCTTCAAGAGTCAAAGGATCTCTCTCTCTCAGCTGATAGGCCATTTCAGGATCAAATACTTCAGGAAAATTGTTTAAAGATGAGCCTTGTGGAGGTTTTAAGTCTGGGGGAAGGGCATTATAAACACTGTTGAACCTAGTGAAATAAGCTTGTACACTCTCCCCAGTTTTTCTTTGGAGATTCTTGTATCAAAAAGTATTTGGAGAGGGTTTTTCCTGACTTCCCATTTGTTTAATAATAACTAATGGAAGGCTTGGAGATCATTAATACTGTGAGGGGTTAAGCTTTTAAACCATTTTCTTGCTTCTCCCCCTAAACTTTGAGCAAATAATCTAAGTTTGACAGTTTCATCATCAATCTTGTTTCTGTCAAAGTAGTCATTTATCTTATCCATATGTTGTGAAGCAGTAGTAGCACCACTGGCATCATACAATGGTATCTTGGACTAATAGTCCTGTGGAAGATTGACTAGAGGTAAAGGAAGGACTAGGGGAGCATACCATGTTGCCATGATAGGAGGTTGTGGAAAAAGTGGGGGGTTTACAAGGGGTGGATTGACAAGAGGGAAAGTGGGCTGGAATGGAGTGGTTTGGATAGTGGATGTATGAAGAACAGATGTGGATGGACCAACAATAGATTATTGAGCAGATCTAGGATGAGAGAAACCAAAATTATGAATGAAATCTAAATCAGGTGGGGTAGTTTCTCTGCTGCCAAGATTTTCACCTCTATCTTGGGATGAAGGTGGAGACTCAAGATCTATCTGATATATATCATCAAGTGACCTAGTTCTAAATGGGTTTCTTAAGTCAACTTGTGAATCTTGTAGAGCTACAAGGTTTTTAGGAACAGATTTAGCTCGATGGAATGGTTTGACAATAGTTGAAGATTTGTCCTTAGGAGACTTCCTAACTATTCTTTCCGAGTTATCAACTATCTCAGGAGGGTTTGGGTCAGGATAGGCTCTAGTATGAATCCTTCTAGGAGCCACTATGCTATGTTTTTCAGACCAAAATTACAAGAAAAGTTTAACCAAATATGACAATCTTTAGGAGGCTAACTAATATTTTAAACAAGAAAACTTTAATCCTTAAAGCCTTCTTAACTGATTTTATATGATGTTATGATGATAACGGGTTCCCCAGTGGAGTCTTAAGGTCTGTTTAGGATTGTGGAGTCACCAGGTGGAAATTTTTAGTTCTTTTGGAGATAAAATGTTTTATTGTCCACCACCATTAACCAATCTGAAATATTTTTGGGTTTTCTGAGTTCTTTCAGTCCTATGGGTTCTAAGAGTATCCTAAATCATTTTCAACACTTAGCTAGGGTGATGAGACAAAGAAAGATTACTCTTATGGCTAAGCTAGCTAATTCCTTCAAGGTTTGATAAGGTCTATGAGAATCCTAAGGGTTACTTAGTTTGTCACTGATTCAAATAAATTTTATCATGATCACCATTTTCTTTGGTAGTGCTTGAAGAGAGCTACTAATACTACACTGAACACTGAGTGTTTTTTTTAAGTATTTTACTCAGAAGTCCCCAACGGAGTTGCCAGAAATGTTGGTTCCCTATAATTTTAGCAGATTGGCAAGACTAAAGCTACAGAGACAACATTGGAACCACTTTGGGATTCTAGGATATAGCCCTCCTGAATCCAGAGAGGGATCTCTCTAATAAGTGCAAATATTGATTTATATTTAAGGCTTTTAGGTGTGATATTAGGCTAGTTATGAAGAACAAGGTTTTTTGTTTGTTTTGGTTGGGCAAAGATATATAAAGGTGAAGGAAGTATAAATGAAGGGTGAAGGTGTATGAAAGTGAAAGAATGATTCAGCTAATAAGATAGGCTAGGAGCAGCTTCACATTGGGCTATGGAATCATAATAGGATTTAATTGAAACAAGGTTCAAGAGTGGTCCATGGGGCAAGTCATCTATGTCTAAGGATCTCTTTAGGTTGGTTTATGGAATGAAAACAATAAGAAATGAAGATCAAACAGATGAATAACAAAGAGCAGCCTAAGATCAAGTAAGTACTTTGAAACTATCCTGCTTTTGGCATGCACTTAAGGAAAGACATAAAGGTAATCTAAGATCAGGTAAGTACTTTGAAACTAGCCTGCTTTTGATGCACTTTCAATAGAAAACATTTAAAACAAAAAGAATAGCTTAAGATCAAGTAAGGACTTTGAACCTATCCTGCTTTCAGCATATTCAAAGGGAAACTTTTCAAAGCAACTGTTGGAGAAGAAACTAGAGGGTAGGGCTAACCATAGACTTCCCTAGTTCATTCTTTAATTAGAAAACTTTTCAAGACAACATTTAAGATAAACAAAGAATAGTCTAAGATCAGGTAAGGAATTTGAACCTAGCATGCTTTCAACATACTCTTAGGGAAACTTTCAGACAACCTTTGGAGGAGAAACCAGAGGACAGGGCTAACCATAGACTTCCCTAGTTCCACTCTACTTAGCATAAACTAAAAATAACATTCAAGAACAATGTTTGAAGTTTAGACAGTAAGACATGGGAACACCAACATTCCTTAACTGCTTGGACTGTATTAAATCATTCTCAAATACACAATTGGAGGAAAACATAAAGATAAAGCTTATCAGTGAGATTAGGGTACTGGTAAGAGTAAATCCTAGCTCTATATTTTCTGTTCTTTATCAGAGAAAATGGACAGAATGGAAACAAAAGGAAAATAAAAATTTACAATAAGAAACACATCACCGTTGACATATACCAGGATCCCATAAATCAGCTTGTATTTGATGTTCAAACCAGTTACAATCATCAAGTCCAATGGTTCTCTAGAGCTTCAAACTTCTCATCTCAACTTAGGTATCTTCAATTACAAACAGAGCTTACAGCAGCTTCAGAAAACTATTTACATGCATCAGATATTCAAATACCAACCTTTATCTCATCTTCTACAGAAGTATTTATAGAAGAAATGAGGAGGTGGAATAAGAGAAAAGATCTCTAGGCTCAATTAATATAGTTTAATGTTTCTCGGCCTTTGAGGGGCTCAATGGAGAAACTTTCTGATATTTCCTCTGTACTAATTGATTTTCATTAAGTATTAAGAATGCTAGGCAGATTTTGTTGACTTAAAAACTTTTGAGGCGAGTTAGCAATAACTTTGGCTATCTTTTAGGCAAAATATCACTGACTGAGGCAATAACTATGCCTTCTATGATTTATGAGGCCGCAGGTGGAGCTTTGGTAGTTGGAGAGGATTCAATTTGCCTCTGATGTGGCAGTGGAGGCTTCTCGGATTTGATAGATTTCGTTGTTTTAACCTAAAACACTGTTAATTTGCTTTAGATATATGTTTTAGGCCTAATTTGTCTTAATATTTGTCTTCAAGTCTTGATACATGTGTTTAACTGTGTGGATTAGGCTTGTGATTTTCGAATTTATGCCTTAATCCCTCAAAACTGTGTAAAAACCTTTAATTCTTCATCTCTGTTGTGATTCCATTCTTTAACACTGATACTCTCTATATAATTAAGGTTCAATGTGTTTTTGTTGCTTTTGCAGGTGCGCAAAGGGTTTTATGATGTTACCAGTGCTCATGAGGCATGATAAAATGATAATTTGAATTCTGCAGATTCTTTGTCTTCATGGATAATGGCCTAGGGGATCGTCATCCCCGACCTTTGATTTTATTTTCAAACAGTTGAGAAACCTTTAAAACCTGCAAAAGCATAGAAAAGTTAAGAAAATCCATGAAGGAATAGGGTAAGGCTGCTTTGGAGGTTAGGTTTAATCGTGACCATTGGATGAAATCAACCAACGGTCAGGATTGCTTGTTGGGGTCAACAGGGGAGGTGATTGGATGAATGAGAGTTAGATTAAGTCCGGGCCATTGGATCAGATTGATCAATTGGCTGAGATCAATCAAGAGTTTATAATGCGGAGGGGGTAACATTATAAAATTGGAAGAAAATGTATTTAAAAAAGGGGAAAAAACCTTTGGTAGAAGCGAAATGGGGTTAAAAATGAAGTTTGGATGCGGGATGAACGAGAGCCGTTGATCTAGGATGATCAATGGTCAGGATTCCTTGAACGAAGTGCTGGGGGGTTTGGATGATGGGAAAATGAATGGGGGAAGGATTTAATCTGGGCCGTTGGATGTTATGAAATGGACAGTGGAGATTTAAATGAGAAGTCCTTTGGAGCAAAGGGGAAGGAAGATGGCTCGGTGGTCGTGTTAAGTGAGAGCCATCCGATCAAATGGATAAATGGTCAGGATTAAATGAAAAACACATTGCGAAAATGGTGGTAAGGCGGAAAACCATAATGGTTTTCGCGTAGATCTGAGGTGGTTTAGAAATTTTCCAAAAAAAACGCGATATGCTTCTCTGGTCGACACGTGTCTTTTTAATACTGCCTATATCGCATAATTTTTTGGCATTAACGTTCGAGTGAAAAATTACGCGATATGGGTTAGCAACCATCGGATGAAAGGCGGGGAGATCTGACGGTGGGAGTGAGAGCGCGATGGGATAAGATGCGCGGGCGGAAAATGGTGGGCAGGGTCAAGGCAGTTTAGATCTTGACCGTTGGATCATGTGAAGTAAACGGTCGAGATCTATCGATGAGGGAGATAGGTCCCAAAGGAGTTGGTCCTATCGGGTTAAATATGGACCGTAGGATTTAAACGATTGATGGCTCAGATTTAATCTCGGGGTAATGAAAGCAATGTGAGACGGGGGTTCGGGTGAAATGTGGACTGTTGATCTGAAAAGATCAACAATGGATCTTTACTGAGGAATTATACTGTCAGGCGTTATGAAATAAAAAAGGGAAGTCGGGTTTGATCTGGACCGTTGGATCTTTGGAATGGATGGCCGAGATTTGATCGTAGGATCGCAAGTCGAAGGAGGAAAGGGAAAGGCATAAAAGGATTTTTGCGATGTGATGGAGTATCGACTGTCGGATCAAAGTACGATCGATGGTGGAGATTTGATCGACAGGTGCAATGGTAAGGGCTACGAGTGGAGCATGATTGAATCTAGGCTGTCGGTTCTTGTGGATTCGACCGTCCAGATTAAATCGTAGGATCGCATCGGCGAGATGGAAAAGGGTAACATAATAAAGAAATTTTGCGATTGCCGATTTGTGATGGAGCGAGAGTCGTCGATCTAAAAACTAGATCGACGGTCAGGATTAAGTCATGAAGGCAAAAGGTGGAACGACAGGTTTGGAGAATGGAGCAATGTGGGCCGTTAGATTTGGGTGCAATAGAGCAGATCAACGGTGGAGAATTGATCGTAGGCTTGCATTGGTGGGGGGAAAAAACAAAGGGTAAAATGAAAAGTTGCGATGCGATTTTGGATTGACCATCAGATCGTAGGGGCGATCGACGGCTGAGGTTTGATCGCATCACAAATTTTTGAAGGCTATGAAGAAAAGGGAGGACCCAAAGCGGACTTGCGATGTGATGAGTCGATGACTTTTGATCGGTTCAGATCGACGGCTGATATTCGCGGAAACATTAAACTATCAGGTTTTATTTAAAACATTAGGAAAGTAGGGTTTTTATGAAATACAAAGGAGAAAAAGGCTCGGGGAAAGGTTTTTTAATGTTTTTAGTGCCTGATTGTGGGGTTGTGGTCCTGTGCAAAGGATGAGGAGATCGAGGGGTTTTTAAAGAAAAGGGCTTAATCGCATCAGAGTTTTTTGAAAGTAAAAAGGTAACTAGGAAAATGGAAAATCTCGATTGCGATTGTGCGATGGGGGTTTAACTCCGGGTCACAGCTTCGGGTCTTATGCGGAGAAAAGGAGCTGGGCTTAGGCCAAAAGGGGCTTAAGGCCTAAATGCAAAAAGATTGTTTTTTAGGATTTTTGAAGGAATTTTTGAGGATTTTGAGAGTTCCGATAAGGTTAAAAAAGGAGTTTTAAACCTTATCAAAGGGAATTTATGAAGGGAATGAAGGAAAATGAGGGAAATGGAGGAATTTTATGAAGAAAAAGGGGATGAAAATGGTGTTATTAATGAATGGAAGGAGGGGTAAAATGAAGGGGAAAATGGGTTTTTTGAGCAGTCTTTCTCCTTGCAAAACAACATATATTTTTTTAGGATTTATGAGGGAAACAACAGTGAAGATTAACTAGAGGTTTAGTTATCTTTATAAGACTTTAAGAACTCACAATTGGGCCATAAAATTGTTTCTTAAAGGCTAAAAAAAAAAAGATTTTAGCCACCATTTGATATGAAATTTTTTTATAGGTGGCTAACACAGCGAAACCCTAGAATCCAAAGCTCTGACAACAAATGTTATGAAACCAGCTCCAAAAATAGAAGAAAAGAGAGATCAATGCCTTAGAAATCAGCCACTTCGAGGGGGCAACCTCCAATACATTACATGAATGAACAATTCTTGGATGATACAAATGACCAAAAATTCCTTCTATATATAGGATTCCATGGGCCCACAATATAATCCTAGCCGACCTAACAGTAACAATGTAAGGGCACAATAATAAAAATATTGGGGTTACATAGGTACAACAATAACAATAAAGGGGCTACACTAACAAAAATAAGGGACTAAACTAGTAATATAGGGACCTAACAATATTCCTCATTTCCTTGGTAACATTAGATGTTTTGTATGTGACAATGTTGGCCATAAGGCTAGGGATTGAAAATTTCCCACGTGTTGCAGGAGACCCATTCAAAGAGAGGATAATATGCAAAGGAAACCACAAAAAGATGATGGAGCTTAGTGAAATGAAGTCGCCTTCACTAAGTGGGCCCGCAGGCAAATTCTGGCGCAAAGTCTATTTTTAGACTATGTCTATTTTTAGACATATGGAGCATAATTTGGGAATTCTACTTGGAGATTCTTAAAGTATGCGACATGTCGGTAAAAATAGATGAGACCCTTATTTTTAGGACCCGGGCTATTTTTAGATTGATCTCCTAAAAATATGGAAGTCAAATATTATTTACCCTTAATAATATTTTGACTATAAACAGCAGTTTACTCTCTTGGCGCACTTCAGTTTGAGTCATGGAGGTGACTCATGCAACTGACACAAGGAATCACGTGGTTCCTAGGGTTTGATAGCATCTTGCATGGTTGGCTTCAGTTAGACTTCAGTGGCAGGAGTTTTGGAGGAGTTAACGGGACAAGTAGTGGAGTTGTGTTCTGTTTGTTTTAGTTGAACTAGTTGGGATTAGTTAACTAACTAATGAACTAGATATGAGTGGAGTAAATTAAATAATATTTAATTTACTAAATATTAACTCATTAGTCAACTCAAGAACACTTCAGTTCACTACAGTGCATGATCAGTTCAGTGGAGACCAGTGGAAGAGGTAGATGAAAGGGTGAGTAAAGCTATCGGTTGGTAGATTTGTTTTGCATGAGATTTGCATTACACTTGGAGGAATTGTCCATGACAATTACGCAATCAAGGGAAGGGGATTCGAACCTTGAACCTCTTCATATACAAGCCATGATTGCGCAATAGAGGCAAGGCAATTGGCGGGGAGTTTTGAACCTCAGACTTGTTCAAAACTGAGTCAGATTGTGAGTAACTTCATGAGAGAGTACTGAGTACTTGTGAGGAGTATTGTACTTGTTTGGTTACTTGATTTCTCCATTATAATATACACAATAGCTGCGGGGGTTTTCAGCTATAGGCTTTCCCCATACATACTGAGTTAATGTGTGATTGATTTGATGTGAGATTGCTTCTGTTATTTCCGCATGTGACAATTAATTGTAGAAGAAGGTTATGTGTTATGTATGCAATTCAAAATTGATATATGACCAGGTTAATCTTCAGTGAATAAGTGATTTATTCAGCTAATTTCTACATGGTATCGGAGCAAGATTAATTGTCGAAGTCTATTACGGTGATTGCAAACTTATTTCCTCGGACAGAGTCTGCATACGGGCCAGGTAGCCTCCGGAATATTCATCCTTCTTTGTAAGGTGAAAGATCTGGTGAATGCCCTTTGCAGTCAATCTCTGATTTGGAAATAATTTGTTTTCAAGTGTAGATTGGAAGCGATAGAGCTTGGATTTTGGAATTCGAATTTTGCAGAAGGTTGTTCTTCTTGGTGCCGGTGTTGAAAGATGTCTTCTTTCAATGGTTTGCGACTCGAATATGCTCTTGAAGGCAGTTCGAACTATATTGCATGGAAAGATCGAATGGAAGCAGTGTTAGAAGATAATGGTCTGAAGGAGTTCGTGAATGCGGATGTCCCAAAGCCCACTGATGCAGCTCTGGTCGATGCATGGCAAAAGAAGATCGCGAAATGTCGAAGGATCCTGTTGGAGGGCGTCAAGGATCATATTGTATCCAGCCTGCATGGAAAGGCTACTCCATATTTAATGTGGAAAGCTTTGACGGATCTATTCCAGAGTAAGAGTGACCAAAGGAAGCTGGCGCTCAAAGATAAGCTCGGGAACATCAAGATGGAGAAGGGCGACAGTATCGCCAAATACCTCACGAAGTTCACTCAATGCAGAGATGAGCTGGGAAGTGTGGGGGTTACTGTCGATGAAGAGGACATGGTCGACCTGGCTCTCCTTGGTCTTCAGAAGGCTTGGCACTCATATCAAGATAGTGTCAATGGTCGGGAGAAGCTGCCGGGATGGGAGCGCCTTTGGGCGGATCTCATGCAGGAGGAGATAAGGAGGACTACTCGAGATGGATCTTCATCAAAGTGAGCTGATGAAGAAAACTGCGCTTTGGTGTCCAAAGCTAAGAAAGGGAAGGGTAAGAAAACCTCTCATTCTGGAGCTAAGGGCAAGAAGCAGGATATGGCGAAAGTGAAATGTTTTCACTGCCATGATCACGGACATTATGCTACCAATTGTCAAAAGAAGAAGAAGAACAAGCAAGCGGGAAGATCTGCAGATGGAGAAGCTTTGGCTTCACAGTTCGAGCTTGACTTTTCACTGATTGCATGCTTGGTTTCAAGTGTGATGGGATCAGTGTGGTTCTTGGACAGCGGTGCGTCATTTCATATAACGGGAGATCGGGAGTTGTTCTCAGATCTGGAGGACAAGGATTTGGGTATGCACATCGAGATGGGCGATGACGGTAGATACAGTGCGACTGGTATCGGTGCCGTATCCTTTCAGAGGGAGTCTGGTAAACCCTTTGTCTTAAAGGATGTCATGCATGTACCTGGATTGAAGAAGAACCTGATTTCAGTAGCGATGTTGGAGGATAAGGGTTATGATGTGGTCTTGAGCGAAGGAAAAGCTTTCCTGCGCAGTAAGACTACTGGAGAGACCCGGAAGATAGGGGTTCGAACTCAGAACCTTTATCAGTTGCAGGTAGATGACTGCGCAGCTATGGCATGCAAGGCGGGAGATGTGGTGAGGCGGGATGATGAGGGCGGCGACCTGTACAGAGGTGGGCCACTCTTTACATGGAGCTTTGAAGGTCCTACAGCAGAAATTTCTCTTGGACTTCTAAGGGCACCCTTAACGTGATCAGATCAGTGCAAGGGGTGTACCTTGGGGAAGTATGTGAAAGCCACCTTTCACGAGAAGGATAGTCGCGCCACGACGATCCTTGAGAGATTTCACACAGACGTGTGTGGTCCTTTCTCGGTTGCTTCGATAGCAAAGCACAGGTATTATGTGATCTTTGTTGATGATTTCTCTCGAAAGTGCTGGATCTTCTTCATGCAGAAGAAGAGAGATACATTCGCGAAGTTCTGTGAGTTTAAAGCACTGGTCGAGAAGGAGTCGGGGAAGAAGGTGATTGCTCTAAGGAGTGATAACGGTGGTGAATTCATCTCGGCTGAATTCCAGGAGTGCTGCAGCGCAGAAGGGATTCGGAGAGAGCTCATCGCACCCCATAACCCACAGCAGAACGGGGTGGCTGAGCGGAAGAACAGAACGATCGTGGGTGCTGCACGGGCGATGTTGCATGATCAGAGCCTACCCCTTCACTTGTGGGCTGAGGCATGCAATACAGCAGTGTATGTGCAGAACCGTTGTCCTCACAAGGTTCTTGGCATGAGTACACCAGAGGAGGCTTATTCTGGCAAGAGGCCTGATATTTCCCATTTGCGGATTTTCGGATCTCCTGTCTACATGCATGTGACGAAGGATGCAAGAAGGAAGCTGGATCCAATTGCTGAAGTTGGAATATTTGTGGGGTACACTGATACACCTCACAACTATCGGGTGTATGTGCCAGACAGTCGCAAGACTGTTGTGCGACGGGATATAAAATTTCGGGAGGAGAAAGCCATGCAGTGTTCGCTTGAGAGGGAGCTACACTTGCATGCAGATGAGGAGCTGTTAGTTCCTAAGGAGGAGCTTCCGGATGTGGATCAGCCACAAGGGGAGGTTCAGGAGGTGGAAGAAACCACCCAGGCAGCGCCAACCATCAGAGGGCGCATGCGCACTACAGAAGCTGAGCGACTGGCTCGGGATGCAGAGAAGGTTGTAGGACCACCTACAGCACAGCGCAGACAGAGACAGTCACCGGATCGGTACACTGGATACAGGGCTCTTATGAGTCAATGTGTTGTGACAGAGCCATCCTCTTTTGAGGAAGCTGTGGAGGAACCCGCATGGGTTGATGCCATGATCGAAGAATATGATTCGATCATCAGGAACAGTGCATGGGAGATTGTCCCAAGACCGGTTGGGAAATCAGTGGTGGGTTTGCGATGGATCTACAAGGTGAAGCAGGCGGCTGACGGGAGTGTGGAGAAGTACAAGGCGAGATTTGTCGCCCGTGGCTTCTCACAGATCGAGGGGATTGACTATGAGGAGACTTTTGCACCTGTCGCAAGGTACTCTTCCATACGGACGATCCTTGCTCTCTCAGCGCAGATGGGGTGGCACATTCATCGGATGGATGTGAAGACTGCGTTCCTCAATGGAGTTATTGAGGAAGAAGTGTACATAGAGCAGCCTGAAGGTTTTGAGATCTTCAGCAGTGAGTCGCATGTGTGCCGACTCAAGAGAGCACTGTATGGGCTGAAGCAAGCACCTCGTGCTTGGTACACTCGGATAGACAGCTACTTCACCGGGCTTGGATTCTCCAAAAGTGAGGCGGATCCAAACCTGTACCAGATTGTGGTGGAGGGGAAGCTGTTGATCATCGTACTGTATGTAGATGATCTGATTTTGACTGGCGATGAGCAGTTGATACTTTCATGCAAGGAGGATCTTGCACGAGAGTTTGAGATGAAGGACCTGGGCATCCTTCATTATTTCCTGGGATTGGAGATTTGGCGGCGCAGTGGAGGACTGTTTGTTTCTCAGGGCAAGTATGCCCGGGAGATTCTGGAGAGGTTCAACATGCAAGGCTGCAAGCCTGTTGACACTCCTCTTCCTGGTGGTTGGAGGAAGGAGGATGCTACTTCAGCGGAGGTAGTGGATGCCACTGTCTATCGACAGTTGGTGGGTCGCTTATGTATCTGGTCAATACACGACCCGATATATGCTATGCTGTTAACCAGCTTTCGCAAGCTATGGTTAAGCCTACCAAGCTCTTTTGGAAGGCAGGCAAGCATGTATTGCGCTATATGAGAGGCACATCGGGATATGGTCTATGGTACAGACAGGAGGATGGAGCGAAGCTTTCTGGCTTCACTGATGCAGATTGGGCAGGGAGCCCAACAGACCGGAAGAGCACTTCTGGAGGAGTTTTCAGCATTGGGTCGACAGCGGTTTCCTGGTACAGCAGGAAGCAGAGATCCGTGGCACTCAGTTCAGCAGAGGCCGAGTACATGGCAGCAAGTTTGGCTGCATGCGAGGCTATTTGGATGAGGAAGATCCTCGCAGGTTTGTTCGGGTTGCATTTGGAGCCTACAGTGATCTACTGTGATAACCAGAGCTGCATCAAGCTCTCAGCTAATCCAGTTTTTCATGATAGGTCCAAACATATCGACATCAGGTACCATCACATCAGAGATTGTGTTCAGCGGAGGATCATGATGCTTTCATATGTTCCCACGGAGGATCAGGATGCCGACATCCTGACGAAGGCGCTCACCAGGAGCAAGTTCGAATTCCACAGAGGCAGGATAGGGGTTGCAGATAATCCATATCTTGCTGAGAGGGAGTGTTGAAAATGCAGCAAGATGATGGAGCTTAGTGAAATGAAGTCGCCTTCACTAAGTGGGCCCGCAGGCAAATTCTGGCGCAAAGTCTATTTTAGACTATGTCTATTTTTAGACATACGGAGCATAATTTGGGAATTCTACTTGGAGATTCTTAAAGTATGCGACATGTCGGTAAAAATAGATGAGACCCTTATTTTTAGGACCCGAGCTATTTTTAGACTGATCTCCTAAAAATATGGAAGTCAAATATTATTTACCCTTAATAATATTTTGACTATAAACAGCAGTTTACTCTCTTGGCGCACTTCAGTTTGAGTCATGGAGGTGACTCATGCAACTGACACAAGGAATCACGTGGTTTCTAGGGTTTGATGGCATCTTGCATGGTTGGCTTCAGTTAGACTTCAGTGGCAGGAGTTTTGGAGGAGTTAACGGGACAAGTAGTGGAGTTGTGTTCTGTTTGTTTTAGTTGAACTAGTTTGGATTAGTTAACTAACTAATCAACTAGATATGAGTGGAGTAAATTAAATAATATTTAATTTACTAAATATTAACTCATTAGTCAACTCAAGAACACTTCAGTTCACTACAGTGCATGATCAGTTCAGTGGAGACCGGTGGAAGAGGTAGATGAAAGGGTGAGTAAAGCTATCAGTTGGTAGATTTGTTTTGCATGAGATTTGCATTACACTTGGAGGAATTGTCCATGACAATTGCGCAGTCAAGGCAAGGGGATTCGAACCTTGAACCTCTTCATATACAGGTGATGATTGCGCAATAGAGGCAAGGCAGTTAGTGGTGTGTTTTGAACCCGAGACTTGTTCAAAATCAAGCTAGATTGTGAGTAACTTCATGAGAGAGTACTGAGTACTTGTGAGGAGTATTGTACTTTATTGGTTACTTGATTTCTCCATTATAATATACACAATAGCTGCGGGGTTTTCAGCTATCGGCTTTCCCCATACATTCTGAGTTAATGTGTGATTGAATTGATGTGAGATTGCTTCTGTTATTTCCGCATGTGACAATTAATTGTAGAAGAAGGTTATGTGTTATGTATGCAATTCGAAATTGATATATGACCAGGTTAATCTTCAGTGAATAAGTGATTTATTCGGCTAATTTCTAGAAGAAGGATTGTCAGATGAAATTTTGGAGGAGAAAGGAGCAGCAATGATTTCTCTCCAAAAATTGAGGCATGCTTGGTCTCATGGGGAGAATGTGGTTTCATTATGAGTTACATGCAAATTATTATTTAGGTAGCTATATGGGATAGTGTTCAGGGGGAGTCATTGAGGTTTGAATTATTATTTCCAGATTTTGCTCTTCTTCTATTCTAGTTTGAATGTAGTTGGAGCAACTATGTACATCTGTTGATTATTTTGGACTAGTTATATGTTTTGGTTTGTTTGTTGCTAATGCTACTATGGTATTCATGTAGTATTCTCATGTTCATTGTAGAGGTGTGATGAGGGATCACACATTTAGGGGGATCATCTGTGATTCCAAATGGACTTGGAATGTCTTGACATTGTGATTTGGGAGATTTCTATTGTTGCTGCCATACATTACTTGTTGGATAAGATAGTGTGGTTTGCATGACATAGTTGGTATTTTGATGATGATATTACTGCTAGATAATATTTATGTTATATGTTTTCATGCATATGTTGCAGCCATGGAGATTAGATTTTTTTTGGAGATAGTTCATATAGAGTATAAATTTTATTGCTCATGTTTACTATTCTAGATGCATCATGTTGTTGCTCATGCCAGTTTTTGGATGGATAAGACATGGGGAAGATGGTTGTCATTTCTCATGATAGTTTGATGCATGCTGATGGATGAGATATTGTGTACTCATGATGTTTTATATTTTCCTTCTCATATGTTTAGTATACATATTTTTCTTCTCACCGGGTTATTTATTATGACTCATTGATGATATATTGTTCACCTATCATGAGGATAAGTATTTATGGTTGCTTATGATGGTTTGGCATGATGGATATTGTTGCTTAGTCTTTGCACTCATGGAGAGATTACACATAATGTTATTGTTGTTTTTGCTACCTATGATGCATTATGTTGATGATTCATGGGCTCATGATGATGTGGATATATTTTTTGTTTCTTATGACATATTCCTATGTTGCTGCTATTAGTTGACTCTCTTATTGATGCACACGTGGAGTATGATGATGATGGCCAAGATGTTGAGTGGCCATGTACTAGCATATGATAATTGTTACTTCTATTTTTTTCTACTACAAGTGGATATTATTTTGTTTCATTTTTAGACCTTATGTCATAGCTCATGGAGGCCATGTGTTTGATGTATATGTCATGTATTGCATTTATGCTGCCATATGGAAAATATTTTGATGCTCATTGATGTCATGTAATCATGCTTCTTTATGTTTTTGGGCATGTATTGATGAGAGAATCACTGCGTGTGGATGTAAAAGAAATCTACTATCATTGTTTCATATTTTGGGCACATGTTTCATAGAGATACCCATGGTGTCTAGTATGTATTGACATTTACTATGTATGGGTCAATGGAGGTCCAAGTCATATATTTTTTTGTATATCTTTTTTGTAGCCCCACTATATTGGGTGCATGAGGTAAACTTGGGTTCATAGTGTCATGGTTGGTGATAGGAGGTCTTATAGAGGATTCATATTTCAAGTCCTATGTATTTTTTACAACCATGTACTTCCTCCATGAAGCATTTTATTGTAGTGACTTAATTGTATATCTTGTCCAAATTCAGTGGGAGTCATGTTTCATGTGTAGTAGTCTTTTTCACTTGGAAAGGAGGCTCATTGCAGTAGGAAGAGTATGATTGCAACTCCATCAAATTATTAGTGGGAGCATGTTTCAGTCTTTAGAGTTGGCATGTCATTGGCTAGTGGTGTTGGCAGTCTATTTCCTCATTCTACATGGTAATCTTGCTCGAAATTTTTCTATGGGTTGCATCAGTATGATGTTGAGCATGATAGGGGGAGTCCTTCTCTCATCCAACACATTATTGGCATGGTACTTTAGTTTTTGTATGGCCCTTTTCCATTGATGTCAAAGGGGGAGACACTTGGATGGTTAGATTTCAACCTCACATGTTGTATTGAGGTTGACATCAATGCCAAAGGGGGATTTTTTTTGGCATTGTAGTGTTTACATTGATGTCAATAGGTTGGAAGTGCTTATTTTCATGTGTATGTATGATGGATGCTTGGTTTGATGGTCTTGTATAGTTGGCATTGATGTCAACTTATTTATCACATGGCCTAGTGGATATGATGTTGTGGTTTCTGACTTGGAGATGGATCCACATATGATGATTGGATTGAGTTTTCCATGTTGTTGAAGATGTTGTTGTTGCAGGTGGTTGGAGTTTTTATCTTGATGTTGCATATGTCTCTACATGTCTTGGAGACATTTCATTTAATTCTATATGTGTGAGATGTTGTTGCATGTGTTAGAGGTGATTATACCAATGATGGAGGAATTTGTATGACTTGATGTTGTTGTTGCAGGAGTTGGTGATGTTTCTACAGGTGTTGTAGATGTTTCTATTGTTGTTATAGATTTTTTGGTTGTTTTTGGAGGAGTTGGAGGTGTTGGTATAGTTCATAAGGTTGGAATAATAAGTATTGCATGTCATATACTTGTTCCTTACCTATTCATCAGTTGCATACCTATTTCATAGGCTTGGAGGAGTTTTTAGAAGCTGAGGATGATGGTCCAGTAGGTGGAAGAGGTTCTGGGCCAAAGGACTTGTGTTTTAATTTAGTTTTAGCCCCAGTCGCAGGTAGGATGGGTTATCAGTGTGACTGGAAAGCCATAGTCGCATGCAGGAAAGTGATAAGGGAGTGACTATGGTATTTAATGATAAAATATTTGCATTCCTCTTGTTGTTGAGATAAATTTTGGCTTGTGGAAACTTCCTTGATCAGAAATTTTTGGTTTATGGCCAGAAAAGTTCGTGGGACCTCCATAAGCTGACTAAAGTTGAAAATATCAAATAGGCTAATTGAGTTAGTGGTTGATTGATTCAATGAGTTGAATCTAGATCGAATCTAGCATATGAAGAGGATTGTTGAGCTCAGTAGTTCATCTCTATATTGAAGATAGCCCATTTTTTTATGGTTTATTGCACTAGTGTATGGAGAGAGTGTGAGTTTGAAGAAGACCCTAGAAACTGTGTGATATTCATTATGCAGAATTTCTGAATTAGTTTTCAATAGTAGTAGCAGACAACTAAAGCATATTTCAGTCATGATGTTTATACAGTAAGTGAAGTGTTGAAGTGTGGATTTCTGTAGTGTTTTGAGAAGATTGCATTGGAGCTTGTGTTGAGATTTTTTTGAGGAGTTTTGATGGTAGCCAGAGATGTAAATTTATTTGAGATTTGATGTTATTTTGCTGCAGTGCTCATGTTGAGAAATTTTTCAGAGTCCAGTCTAAAAATATATGAAACAAGGCTTCCATGGGGGAAGTGAAGGCATATATGCTTTGAGTATATAATGATTGACAGATTCAGTAGATGGAATAGATTTCTCTTTCCAATGGTGATTGGATAGTTCAGTATAAACTGGGTGAGGCTCATTGGTCATGGTGGTCACCAACAAATTGGAGTTAGTAGAATTGGTTGTTTATTTTAGAAGTAACAAGGCGAGGATCATTGATCGTGGTGGCGTTTAGCAGATGGTAGTCTGTAGATATGAGAGAGAAAAAAAATTATTGTGTGATATTTTTAGCATACTGTGAAAGAATTCAAGTCTCCCGACTCATGGGAGTGAGTTGATCCATGTATAATTTTCTTGATTATTAATGAAAGAAGTAGTGCAGCAACAATAGGGTGGTTTTTTTTCCAGGATTGGTTTTCCACCTGAAACACTTGTGTCCATGTGTTGATTTATTTTTTTCTTTTATGTTTATTATTGATTCTTTGATTTCTAGTTTTGTGTTTGAGTTTTTGCATGGTGTTAAATATTAAGAATTGCAGAAAAATTGTAATAGTGCACTCACAACTGATTCAACCCCCCACCTCTCAATAGTAATATAGTTTCCAACACCAATATGTAGCAACAACATAAATATAGCTCATGAACTTGCAGTAGCAACATATGATCATGATCTCACATCATCCACAATGCACCAACCAACACATATTTATGATAGTCGCAATAAACATTTCAAAAATATGTGCACCATTTACAACAGGAGGTAATAATCCACTCAAGGTAGTAGAAATCAAACAACACATGTCACATCATAAGATAATCCTAAAACTATTATCATAGTGAAAAACATGGATCCATGAAACATAAATCTGTTTAAAAAATCCTCCAACTAGTACTAGCATATCATGTCACTAGTAACCATCAAGCCATATATGTGCATAATGAAAACAATTAAGAAGAATCTAATAATCATAAACTTGGATAAAAAATTAATCATAAGGAGATCTACTAAATTTAGCATAGGCCAAGTACCCACCAATATCCTCAATATAGGAAATGAATATAGGTGAGGGATCATTCAACATGGAGACTAATGAATCAATATTTGATGGTAATAATGTCACGACACATGTAAAAAAAACCAACAACAGTAGAAAATCCATAAGCATGCATATGGAGCACAAACACCACCAACATATTTGAATCAAAATTATCTCACTTGCAAACGTATTGTGGCTTTTGATCATTGAAATAATGCATGAATGCTTAAAATAACCATCAATCTGAAAATAATCAATTGCATGCAACTCATATAAGACATATAAACTCAATGAAGTTCCCCTCAACCTATAATATCTTCTGGAATGACCAATGTTAGATAAATATATCATCATGAGAAACATAGAAACCTCCTCAAAACAATCTCATGGACCAAGATTCAGTCAATAAACCACTAGAAAATGAAAGCATGTGAGATACTCCCCATGCACATGTGCCATCTCTGCAACAAACAATTGTTAGTGCTACAAAATCATAACAAACGTATGAAAAATAATTCTCATTCAAACTTTCCAATATAGAAGCACTTTTGATGATCTACATGCAATCCATAATGTTACCATATGCTCCCCTTGAGACCATGCAAGCCTCAATTTTTAGTGGGATTTATTTGTTGCTCCTTTATTATCCATATCTTATGAGGTTTCCCTCTAGCATGTGGATCCTTCTCTATTCCTTTTCCTTTTATCAAATCATGAGGTGATTTCTTCAGGTCCTTTGGAGAATTGGTTCTTTGTATCTCATATTTTCTCCCTCAAACTTTATTTGTCTTTAATGGATAGCCTACACTTTTTTTTGGCTTGATCTTGTCATATGGAAGCTAGTGCTTTGTGGCTATATTTTCCACACTTGAAACAAAACTTATCCAACAAATTTTGTTTTCTTGCAAAAAAATTACATTCTCTAGCACAATAACCATAATGATTCCAATATAAACAATAACCATGAAATAAATATTGATGCCTTTTGCTTTAATTTGTTGGAAAATGAACACTTGGTTGCTTCCTTGTCTTCATGAACTGTTGCATGTTGTGATTATGATCTTCTTTTCTTTGCTTATGCTAATAAATTATTTTATTCTTTGGCTTCTCTTGATGATGTTGCTTCCTAGATCCTTGATTGAATTTTGAGGTGTGGACGTGTGATTTTCTACTACTTGGTTGTCCTCTATTTTATATTTTTCTTTCACAAGGCATGATTATTCAAAGCCCAATCTAGTTTTAATAAGTGCAGATATTTGACTAGTGAGGATTTCATCCAAAAATTTGGTGCTTTTCTCCAATTTTCGATATCGATAAAACTAATTATTTTCCTTTTCGATCTCACATATCAAAGAGGCTAATTCATTTTCTATATTTTCAAAATAGGATTATCGATCTTGCATCTGTTTTTATATTTTCTCATTTTCTTTGATTACTTCATCATGTTGTCCTTTTAGATCAATAATGGGCATGTCATTACTCACATGGATTCTCTCAGTATCTCCTTGAGAGAAAATTAGATCTACTACTGCTAATAATATGTGGTCTTCTTTATCATTCTCTTTCTCTTCAAGAATGAAATGGGGTTCTTCAACAATTTTTGAATCTTGAAATCCTTCTCTTCCATACATATTATGTAGTTTTTCCATAATCTCTTTTATAGTATTGCAATGTCTCATTATAGCAACATCATGATATAATAGGGTATTCAAAATGATATTCTTGGATTTCTCATTTGATTCATCATACGTATTACATTCTAATGAGAGAAAGACATATTCATAAATATCAATGAAGTATGCTTCCAATCTTACCTTCCATAGTCTATGATTTGGTCCATGAAGAATAGGAATTCTATCTGCAACAAAATATCCTTGGTTGCCCATGATCTACTTTCCAGCACTGAAGCTGCAACAAAGTAAACATGCTTTGATGCCAATTTTTGGAACCAGGATCACTACTGAGAGGGGGGCGGTGAATAATTAGTGATAGAAATTTTACAAGAATTAAAACATTTTCTCTAATATATTAATGATTAATTCATATTGTAACAAATAAGCATTAGATCTGAACAAGAAACTTAAACTAGAATCAACACATGAGAGCCATAACATAAGAAATAAATATGCACAATAAGAAATAAATCATCACATCACATAGGATTGTAGGATATCTAGTGGAAAATACCCCTCCAAGGAAAAAAACACCCTTCTTGTTGTTGCGCTTCTCAATATATTTTATTATTTGTCGAGCAAATCATAACATAGAGAGTACAATATGGAAAATATCTGAAAGGAACTATGATCTCCATCTCACGACTCTACACACACCCATCTTATCAACAAGCCTTTCCCAACACCCAATAGACTTATGAAGAAATTTGTTCTCAATCCTTGTTTTGTCAGAGCACCCGCCCCACTTCTCTATGTGGTTCACCTTTCATGCATTTTCAAACTGGAACCCTTGATATTCTCAACATGAACATCATAAAAAAAATATATTCATAGAACATAATCAAAACTCTCAATACTAAACACCAATAATAGAATTAACCTCAAATCATAACCCCCTCTCACATCCATACATCATCCTCAACTCACACGGGCTCAATACATTTTCTGCAAACAAACTAGTTGCAGAAACTCAATAATGCAATATATAACTGCCATATGAAAACATGAGATACTATTGTAGCCAATCTATCACAATCATATAAAATAAAATATAAATTATGCCCCTGCAATCACAAATGCATTATAAAAATCCTTTATAGTTCTATCACATAAGAATAATCTTCATCTATGCATATTTTTGTATCTGCTACAACTATACCTCCATGCAGTGTAGAAAATCCACGTAGATTCAAACTACTAATTGTAATATGCTAAAACAATAGACTTGAATCTAATCTACCAATTGCGGAAACCAATTACGATCGCGAAATGAAAAAACATACAAGAGAAATAATTTCAATCACACATTACACAATGATTTCCTGGGGAAAGCCACAGCTAAAAACCACGCTATCTATATATTGCATAAGTCATGTAATATGAGAATATTAAAATGCTTTTATCAAGCCTGAGAAACCTCTGCACTATCTCTATCTATCTCATTGCTTCCTAGTCAAGCCTAGGAAAATTGCTTAACCACAATTTTCTTTCCAAAGTCCTTATTTCCTTGTGTTGTTTCCTTGGTTAATGTTATGCAACCAACTCACAAAATAGAAGAAAATATAGATCAACGACTTAAAAATTATCCTCTTTGAGGGGGGAACCTCCTTTACATTACATAAATGAACAATTCTTGGATGATTAAAATGATAAAACCTCCTTTATATATATAAGATTCTAAGGGATCACAATATAATCAAAACCAGCATAACAATAATAATGTAAGGGCACAACAATAATAATAGTGGGCTTTGTGGGGCACAATAATAACAATATGGGGACTACATGGGAACATCAATAACAATAAGGGGTCTACATTAAAAATAACAATAAGGGTATACACTAGTATTATAGTAACCTAACAGTTAATTGTCCCATATTAATTAGGGAAATCCCCATCCACAAGTATGCAATCCATCAAGGGCCTTTCTCTGACTGCATGCACCACCTGTACAATTTGGATAATTATACAACTGACAGTACAATTCCCTTGAACTCCAATCTCTACTAGTTCTTTCTCAGAACTGACATGCATGACTTATTTATGATTGAATCAATAGTTAATTGTTTGATCACTAGATGTGGTTTAAGTCCAAGTTCCACTTTTTGACCTCTCACTAGTTCCCACATCAGTTAGAACTAGTTAAAATGAATTTAACTCAGATAAACCAAGTTAATTAATTACAACTTAAAATAAAATCAACTAGGGCTCCTATAATGTAGGAGACACTCTACATGACTCAAGTTAGACCCTCAACTTGAATTAAATGAACCAAATAAGTCATACTAACTTAGTTAACTCATACAAGTTGTATTGTGAAGTGGAATTAAATTTTATTCTAAAATTCAAATGAAAATTAAATTAGAACCTTTCTTGGTGCCATTTTCAACACTCCCTCTCAGCAAGAAAGGGATTATCATATACTTTGATCTTGCCTCTACGAAAATAAAACTTGCCTCATGACACTTCCTTTGTCAATATGTCTAAATTGTGTTCCTATGTAGGAATGTACTCTAGCATCATGATCCACCTCTACACACAATATATGAGATGGTGGGATCAGATGTCGATATGCTTGTGTCGATTCACAAAGGTGGCTTGTTATAGGCAACCTCTAGGCTTCTTATTCAATTGTCAACACAGGGCAAGTATTCTTATTTCAAGAGTGTAAGCACAGTATGTGTGAATGAGGTCGACTAATAGTTACTCTATATTGCTTATGAGAAGGGTTATCTAATTCTCGAAGTTCAATCAACTCAAAGAGAAATGAAATGGTAGAATGTAGCTAACTATTCTGTCTAGTTCAGAATGAGAAAAACCTATGATTGAACATCATAATGATGAATTGAACAAAAATCTTAACGAATTGAACAACAATCTGAATGAAATGACCAACAACCTTAATGAACTGAACAACAATATGAATAAATTGAATCAGAAATTACTTATATAATTTTGCAATGGAATTCTCTTTGCAAAATAATTAATTGACATATTTTGTATGTAATCAACAATCAGACGCCTTATTTCATTGAGGGAACAATCTAATTCATACAGACAGATAACATTGAACGGTAATTACTTTATGATTCATAAAGCGACTATGAAGGCATTGAGAGAAAATGAAAACATCTAATAGTGACAAAACATTACTATAAACCAGAAAGCATGACTGTTAAACCATTCTTATAAAAGAAAAATTGTAACCTCGTGTATTTCTATTTTATTGAGTGGAAAAGTAATTTACAAACTGCATCAGATAACTGGACATCAATTATGTAACTAATGCATAGCATGGAAATTGGCGAGGAAACTCCCAAGGGTTGGGCCCAGACCACCAGAAGTTCTAACACATTGAAAAACTCAAAAGATGATTGTTAAAAACATCAAAACTCTTTATTAAATTGAAGGATAATACAGGGGTACGACTGAACAGTTCTATCCTGATACGTTGATTACAGAAGGAAATTCCTATTCAACCCCCTATCCAGTTCATCCTTGGTCCTTTTAAAGGTGTTTTCACATAGTGGGATGATATTTTCCAAATGATAGCCCACTGCGTGTGGCTATCATTTGGGTTCTCGAGCTTGGATCTGTTTTTCTGCCTTTTGTCGATTTCTTGGAGTTACTGAGATTCCGTGATTCTGTGTCTGTCAGCCGTCTTTCGTTTAACGTCGGCTCAATTTCTCTGCTTCCCTGTACACAGAGGTACAATAATTCAAATTTCTGTTATAAAACGTTCCTTTTGTTGTTTAGCCCAATTTTCCTGATTTTTATAAATCTCCTTTTTCTTTATTGTTAAGATGAGGAAGAATTCTTAGAAATGTATCACAATTCAAAGTAATCATAGGGTGGAAACACACCTTAATTTCGGCCCAACATACTCCCATGCTTACCTATTTGCAGGTCCTCGTGCAAACAAATGGTTGAGATGAAACTGTATTAAGGAGTAGGCAGGGTGGACTTCTTCCTTGTATGCTCTGAAACCCTGTTTCTGTCTAATTCTTGCAAAAGTAGTATTTGTGTGTCCTTCTGGAAATTCTTAGTCATGATCATATCCCTCAGGAGGGTACCAGATAAGAGGGCATATATATCTACATCCTAACCATGCAGGACCCATGCTGAAGATCAGGTTACTGTATGAGAGGAATCTGGAGGTGGCTGCTTTGAAAATTCAGTAGCCAAATGACTCCCTATTCTTTACATTGTTTGTGGAGGCCATCCATCTTTGTTTAGCTGCTGCCAGGGCTACTTCCTGAATGTCTCCAAAATATTCCCGCTCATTTTCTATAATGTATTTATGGATGGGTCCTAGCTTGGTCCTTACACCCTTTCTTCACATGAAGTTCTTGTGTTGGATGAATAGCTGCAGGGGTTTTGTAGGCTCTCCTCTGACCCACAAGCCTAGGCCATGTTCTCTCTTTAGGAAGATGTTATAGGATTTGGACCACCTAATCTGGTTCTTAGCGAATGAGAGGAAGGCCTGGAACTGAAAATCTCCTATAAAGTGTAATATTCCTAAATGGGAAAACTCAGCAATACATGCAAAAAAAACACATTTTTCAGAAATATAAGTATAAATAGAAAAATGCAGCCCATGGATCCATTAGATTTGAAATTATTACACTTATATTTAAGATGAGATCAGAAACAAATGACTTTTTCCTAGTTAAACAGGCCTCCCATGCTCAAAACAACCCAAAAACACTAAAACCCCAAGACCACTACACACAGAAAATTACTGTAGAAAGTGACAGCGTATTTATTTGAGGGTTATACTTAGAAAATGCAGAGACAAATCAGATCTGATGATTTATTAATAAATAGAGCACAAAAACAGAGATCTAGTCTCTTTTACATAGATCCAAGATGACCCGGCAAGGGTTTCTTGACAAAAATAATATACATGAAATAATTTTTGCATATCTATGGCCGAATCATGTTGTATGGCTGAAGCACTGCATAAATATGGCTGATCATGCAAAGAAATAGCTGTAGCTCCTCCTACTAGCTTTTCGGGAAGAAGAATGAACCTCCTTCAGGGAAACTAGCTCAAAATACAAGGGATTAAACCCCTCCACTGCAATACCTTAAGAAATAATGCAATTTATGTAAGGGACTACATTGTTTCTGAAGGTGACTGCTTGGCCTAACACCAGGCAGTGGAAAATTTTAGCCACCTATAAAAATTTGTCATATCAAATGGTGGCTAAATAATTTTTTTAGCCTTCAAGAAACAATTTAATATCCAAATTGTGAGTTCTTGAAGTCTTCTGATGATAATTATGCTTTGATTTAATCTTCACTGTCGTTTCCCTATCAATCCTAAAGTGCATGTTGTTTACCAAGAGAAAGACTGCTTAAAAACTCCCCCTTTCACTCATTTTTATCCTTTTTTTCATAAAACTTTCTTTCCACCTATTAACCCTCCATTCCCCTTTAAAAACCTCAAAAATCCCTTTAAACCTCTAAAAATCCCTTTTATAGGTTTAAAACACCCCTTTTTCCCCCTCTACTGAAAGCCAAAAAAGCCTTGAAAATCCTTCATTTTTGGCCTAAAACCCATTTTTCAAGCTATAAGGACTTAAGCCCTTTCGGCCTTAGCCTTAGCCCCTTTCCCACACATGACCTAGAGCCATAACCAGGCGCTAGCCCATCGCAATAAGAAATCACAAATTCCCTTATCCTTTCCCTTTTCCTCTTCCAATTCTGATCCTCCGATTTAATCTCAATCGTCGAATCCACAAGAACCGACGGTTGAGATTCAATCATGCTCTGCTCATAAACCCTCCGACATCACACCCGTCGATTCAATCCTTACCATTGATATCTCATACCGATCCGACAGCCAGTGCTTAGTCGCACGTCACAAACTCAAAAAATTCGATGCGATGAGCCCTTCTCCTCTGATCCGCTGATTTCATCTAGACCGTTGAATCCACAAGAACCAACGGTCAGGATCTCATGGCGCTCTGCCCTTAACCCTTTACCATCGCACCCACCGATTTAATCCTGAATATTGATCTCTCTTAGATCGAATGGTCTGATCTCAATCGCATCGGCACGTTGCCACTTTGCCCTTTCCTCCCACCGATGCGATTCTGCGATGAAATCTTCGCCATTGATTTTCTTAAATCGGACGGTCCACATTACTTCTGCTCTTCAAACCCCGCCCTTCTCATTCTCCCCCATCAACAGATCTCAGCCGTCCGTTCATGTAGATCCAACAGTTCACATTTAAACTGCCATTTACCCCACTCATCTTTCCGCTCATTCATCTTGCCCTCCATCGCGTGCGATCTGCACCGTTGGATCTGCTGCCCCTCATCCGATGGCTGAAACTCCATATCACATAATTTTTGCACCCAAGGGTTAATGCAAAAAAATTACGAGAAATGGGCAGTATTGGGAGGGACATGTGTCAACTAATGTATGGAATCACGTTTTTTTGGCCAAAATCTTAAACCGCCCAAACACCACACGAAGACCACTAATGGTTTTCCGCTATACCGCTCCCCCCTCCGCGATGTAACTCCTAATTTGATCCAGGCCACCGATATCTAAGATTGGATGGTCCTAACTTAATCTCACCCCCATTCACTTTTCACCCAATTCACTCCCGAAATACTTCATCTATCGATCTTGATCGTTCATTATTCTGATCGGACGGTCCTGACTTAATCTCGTCCCCATTCGTCTACCATCCATCTAACCTCCCGAATGACTTCATCGACAAATATCGACTGTTGATTCTCCTAATCCAATGGTTCCTATTCGCTGTTGCACCCAAACTCCATTTTCACTTGGTTAGCTATTCTGCCAAGATTTTCTTCCCTTTTTCCGCTGCATCCACGTTCTTCCTCACTGCTCCTCCACCCCCATGAACCCTCCAAAGCAGTCTTTACCATCTCCGCAGGATTTCTTAATAGATTTTATGTGTTTTGCAGGGTTTTAATGGTATTGGCTCTGTGTATTTCCACAGTCACAGACAGGTGACCAGTTCAGTCTAGAATGACGATTCTGTGACTTAAACCAAAGAATAAAGGATCTACAGGGTACGAAATCCAAGTTTAAAACATCTGGATCACGATCCAGGGTTGAAAAAAAACCCTCCAATAGCAGAAAGCCACCTGTATAAACAAACAACATAAAAGTGTATAAGTAATGAAGAAATCAGGGTTAAAGAGTGATTAAAGCCGAAGCCCGAAGATCAGAGATTTAATCCACCATTTAAAGAGTTAAAGATAGTGTTAAAGAACAAAGGTCCGAAGACACAGATCAAGGCTAATTAAGCCTAAACATAGACCAAAAGAAGATTAAAGGTGTTTTAAGGAAAAACAAAGAAATATATCAATCCAAAAGGCCTCAACTGCCACATCAGAGGCCAAAATATCCTCTTCAGCTACCAAAGTGCCACCTACAGTCTCAATAAATCAAAAGAAGTCATAGTTATTGCCCAGTCAGTGATATTTTTTCCTAAAGACAACCAGAGTTATTTCCAACCTACCTAAAGAGTTTTTAAAGTCAACAAAAACTGCCAAGTAGGTAAAAGACTTAATGAAAACCAATTAATACAGAGAAATATCAGAAAACTTCTCTATTGAGCCCCTCAAAGGCCGAGAAGCATTAACTTGTATTAATTGAACCTAGAGATCTTTTCTTTAATCCCACCTCCTCTTTCTTCTATAAATACTTCTGAAGAAGATGAGATGTTGTTGGTTGTTGGATTTATGATGTAATACTTGTTGTATCGAATCATTGTTGAATGTAAATAAGTCCTGAAGCTCTAAAGCTCTGTTAAGTTATTGAAGAAGATAGGCTGAGAAGAGATGTTTGAAGCTGTGTTGAAACATTGGACATGTAGTTTGTAACTGGATTGACTATCAATATACAAGCTGATTCTTGGGATCTTGGTCTATATCATTGGTGAAGTACCTCTTATTGTTATTTGTTTTCCTTTCATGTATGCCACTTTGTTCACTTTTTCTCTGATAAAGAATAGCAAATATAGAGCTAGGATTTACTGTCAAAAGTACCCTACTCTCACTGATAAGCCATTAGGGGAATTTTGAGGTCTAAAATGGGCCTCCTAAGGAAATTATAAAATAATAGTGGAAAAAATCTAATAAGATTTGATGACATCATCAAATTTTAGAGGGAAAAATGAAAAAACTACTTTTTCAATTCATATTTTCAACTTATCTCCCAAAGTTTTTACTCAAAATTTGAGCGGGAGTACTCGTTGGATGCGGAATTTAATTCCCCATCCAAGGAGTACCCATATTGCATACTTTCGATGGGTCCTACTACACGAAAAATGAGAAATACATAAAAAAGCGTGATTACAATCACGTTTTTATGTATTTCTCATTTTTCGTGTAGAAGAGTTCATCGAAAGTATGCAACATGGGTACTCCTTGGATGAGGAATTAAATTCTGCATCCAACGAGTACTCCCGCTCGAAATTTGAGTAAAAATTTTGGGATATAAGTTTAAAATACGAGTTGAAAAAGTAGTTTTATTATTTTATTATTTTTTAATATTTTTACTTTTTTACTCCAAAAATGGTGAATCATCCATTATGGATGACATCATCATCTTGAATCCTATTGGTTGTTATAAAGTTTATTTTTGTTGTACATTTTTCTTATGAGACCCATTTTAAACCTCAAAATTCCCCTAATGTTTCTCTATATGTTTTCCGCTATTTGTGATATTTGGGAATGACTTAAATTAAGTGTAAACATTATCAAGGAATGTTGGTTTGTCCATGTCTTGAGGTGCAAAACTTGAAAAATAAGTTCTTGAATGATATTTTCATTACATGCTAAGTAGAGTTAAACTATAAAAGTTTATGGTTTGCCCTGTCTTCTAGTTCTTTCTCCAAAGGTTGTTTGAAAGTTTCCCTAAGAGTATGCTAAAGTAGATCATGATTGTAATACATTTGAACTGATCTTAAGCTGCACTTTGTTTTCTTATCTTTTTTCATCCTTTCTGAAAGTAGTCTAGTGAGATTACTGGATTGTTGTCTGATAAGTTGTCTTTAATATAAGCTTGTCCAAAGAAGTTTATGGTTAGCCCTGTCTTTGGTTGGTTTCAAACAATTGCTTAAAAAGGCTTTTCTTGTATGGAAAGTTGATAAATCCTTGTTGATATTATTGACTTTTTCCCGCTTTCTCAACAATTTTAATGTTCCACTCCATCATTTAATCTAAAGGATATTTTGATATAGATGACTTGCTCCTTGGACCACTCTTGAAATTGTTGTACAATTAAACCATTTTGTGACTCCATTGCCCAATGGATTAAAGTTGCTTCACGCTAATCCTATCTGCTGAATGCTTCCTAATATACTTGCATCCTCACCCTTTGAAACTCTTTCATTTTGTGATATTCCATCCAATTAAAGATCATACCTGACCAACCAAACAAACAAAAAAACCTTGTTCTTAATAACTAGCCTAATATCATACTAAAGCCTTAAAGATAAATCAATCTTTGCACTTAAAGAGAGATCCCTCTCTGGATTCAGGAGGGCTAGATCCTAGAATCCCAAAGTGGTTTTTGATGTAGTCTCTGCAGCATTTATTCTTGTCACTTTGCTAAATTACAGAGGCCTAACAGAAAATATAGCAAAAAATGCTCTCCTCAGATTTCTTAAACAAGATCTCCAAACAAGAGTGGGGAATTCCTGCATGAGAAAACCCTTGCACTAAACAGTGTAGAAAACTTAGCTAAACAGCGAAAGGATGCAGAAAGTCTAAATATACCACATACAAAATATAATCTTCATTCATGCCCCATATGGTTTCCATTCCCTTCATTATATAGTTGGTGAGCTTCCTCACCAAGGGTCCCACCCAATTATGAGGTTGCTTCCATGCAAAGATTCCTCCATCAAAATTACACTGTCTCCATTAGTCTTACTCGTCTTTTTACAGATTTGTTTGATTTATTCAACCTTGACTAGATCTTTATGCATTGTCTCTTTTCACACTCAAGGTGTCTTCATTTTGACTAGCTAGATTGATCTTCATTCAGATTGAGCTGTCTTTATTTAGGATCCACTCCTCATATATTAATGTTGTTGACTTGGTCAAACTTGACTTTGTCCACACATTTTAGACCCTGTTCACACACGAGGATGTTTGATCTAGTTATTAACATGATCCCTTTTCACATTATGAGGGATTTTATGCCTACTTAAACAACTTATGAGCCTCCTTTCCCATTTATTCATCTAACTAGATATTGAAAGCAAAAATAATATTCCTATTAGTTGCATGTTAATTTAGGAATATTACAGTCTTCCCCTCCCAAATATTTCTTGTCCTCAAGCAACTGCAAGGGGGCTACAAAATCTTCGCTCCTCTTGGGGCCTCCTCATCCAATAGTCTCCACCATTGCTTCAGATATTCTGCAATAATTTTGTCTCCCAATGGTTCCTCCCAAGTGTGCAAGTTGGACTTTGGTGAATAAACCAAATGGCTCTCATCATTAAAGAATGGAAGGTCTATGTGGAAACATTCTTGCTTATTAATGGCCTCCTCAAGATAGGAGTGATGAAAATCATGGAGAATTCCATCATCAATGAAGAACTCCCATCTCCATGCTATCATCCAAATGAAATGAATCACCTCCCAGCTTGGTAATTCATAGAAAAGCTCCTCCCAAATTCTAATGAGAGGTATGTCCCAAGTGCTCCAATCAATCATATGGACTAACTCATAGAAAAACAAGTGATTTTCTATGGTAGCCATATCTTTCCCCGTGCTCCCTTTGAAGCATGTAGTGCAAAAAGTGTGGGAAATTTATTTCCCCAAGGACACATCCAACCAATGTGTCTTCCTTCCAACCATGTTCCCAACAAAGATAAGAACATCTTCAGCATATGGAATCATTATTAGAGTCATGCTAGCTGCCATATGCAATAATGGAGAAGGACAATGGTCCCTCAAGTGCAACCAACACAATTTTACTCCTAACTGCCATAGAATATGATATGAAAAGTGTTCTTCCCAACGCTTGTTTTCTGCCCCATCCTTCTTGCATGCTTGGAGAAGGTGTATGATGGTTGGTGTTAATGAATCACACCATTAAGAGCACTTCATCTCTCCAAGATCTTCCAAGGAATGACCAACATCACCATTGTTCATGGCCCAAAGTAGCCCATGAAGCCCACAAGAAAAAAGTGCCCCCTGTTGGAGCAAAGCCCTGTACATGAGTGTTAAGAAAATACAAGCATATAGTAGGTACATTATGATGTTCAGAAACACAATTCTTACCATACACTTGATTCAAATCAGTGAGGTAACTGACGGATGAGCTCCTTCTTACACTCAATGAATAAGGAGGTGACAATGATAACTCTTTCCAAGAGCTATGTTTCTCCTCAACCAACAAATGATCTATGCACTTCCTCATATGAGAGTGCATCTCCTCTTTGAAATATTCCCACATGAATCCCTCCAAGATGGTACGGTATGCTTTAATAAATCCAGTGGGTTTAGAAAGCAAGATCTCATAGGCTGCATTAAGTAGTTTATCCTTGAGCTTGGAGTCTCTTGTCAAGTAAATTTGATCATGAGAATAAATGACTCCATAAACCACTTTATAATTCCTATCCATCACTTTCCCATCAAGAACCTTACATGTGAAGAGGTCCTTGGAATATTCCACCAAAATTTGGGACTCCCAATATAGATCTAAGCTTCCCAACAATGGCAGCACTGTAGAAATCTGAAATGCAGCCCCTGTCATGACATGGCTCTCCTCTTTGACATGCTTGATGCCAAAGTCACATGTTGGAGTAATATTAACTTTCTTTTGCTGCCTCTCTTGCAGCTGATCTTGCTCAAGACAAGATTGAAGTTCAGGGAAGTCAACCTTCTTTTGAAAGGTTCCTTTCCAAAACTTCCATAGTTTTGCCCATGCATACAAGAGTGGTAATACTCTCTTGTCATATTCAGAAATCTTCATTATGTATATAAGTATCTTTTGTTGCTCCAAGGCTATGGAGTGGCCTTTTGATACCATGCTCATGTCAACACATATTTCTAAGTTCTTCTTTTCCAGCGCAAATAGATGAGTGGAATATAGAAAAGTCAATTTCAGAAAATTTCTCAACTCTCCTTGGAATCCATCAATAGTTTTCAGCGTTGTGGTAGCTCCCCTCAAGGCTCCTTCCTTAGCCAAATATGTCACTTATGCACATAGTTGAGAGAAAAATTTAGTATTCCTCCAATCAGGAGGTCTCCTTGGTGGAATGCCTCCATGCAAAGAGACATCAAGGCATAGAGAAGAATGTATATGTGTGTGGACAAATTTTTCATTGCCTTCATTGCAGAGATCCTCCTGCCTTCTTTGTGTATCAACCTTCTGAAATAAATAGCGGTGTATACTCCTCATGATATGATGCTTTCCCTCCCCTTTATCTTCTTCCATATTAAATATCTCACCATTTGATAATGATGGCACATGCTGCACATGGATTGTGCCATGATCTCTAGATGTGAGATTCTTTGGAACTCCTTGCAAGAGTTCAAGAGTTTCTCTCCTTGGAGAAATTGCTCCATATTTCTCTTCATGAGGTACTAGATGTGCTCTTTCCATGACTGCATTGATATCTCCAGCCTTCTCTTCCTCCTCTTCAATGGTTGAAAATACCTCATCATCAATAAGAGACCTTCGATCTTGGTCTTCTTTTGAAGGAGGTATCTCCATGTCTTCCTCTTGAGAAGAAATCTCTTCATGCAATGGGGACTTTGCCCTTGGAAAGGTATACAAGTTTTCATTCCCTTCAATGGTTTTCTAAAATGGAGTTGGATTTATAGATCCTCCCAACTCATGCAAAGGTTTTTTTTGTTTTGGTTTGATAGGCTTCATAGAAGAGGTTTCATAATATTTTTCAGCAAACCTTTCCACTACTCTTCTAATGAACTTTTCATAAGTAGATGTATTTGCATTCTTTAAGGAAAAAGATTCAAACAACCACCAATCATAAGCCTTACCCTCAAGATGCAGTGCTGCTACTTTGATGGCCTCATTTCTTAAAACTTGATGTTGTTGCACATAGGTGTCTAGTTCCTTCACCTAAGTCCTAGCTGGACATTTAGGTGATCCATCAAAATTAGATAGAAATAATCTACCCACACCATGTTGCTTGGTCCTTGTGCTCCTTTCCTCCTTGATCTTCTAAAAGCCTTGGAAATTCAAGTGATATTTGAACCCCTTAGATTGAGATTCATACTCTTGTAAATAATCACCAAGAGTCTCCTTCTTTGGCACATCTCCTTTCTCCATCTTCTTTTTCATGAACAAGTGGCTGATAGAGTGTTGTAAATCTGATGATGTAGCTGAATGCTCACACCCATAATATGAGGAATTATATCTTTCCTCATGTACCATGCTTGTTGACGGACTTCCATGCTTTTCCCTCCTCATTTCTTTGATGTCTTTGCTTATACCTTGTAGAGTTTGAAAGAGAAGTTTTGAGAACCTCTTTCCTCCAGACAATAAGGGTTTGCTTTGATCTCTCTTGTAGATCTTCTCCTTCCCATGAGAAGAATCCATAATGGTTGAAGAACACAGGCTAAGCCAAGATTAGGGCTTTGATACCACTGTAATATTCCCAAATGGGAAAAATTAGCAATACATGCAAGAAAAACGCATTTTTCAGAAATATAAGTATAAATAGAAAAATGCAGCGCATGGATCCATTAGATCTAATATTATTACACTTGGTTCTAAGAGTAGATTAGAAACAAATGAATTTTTCCTAGTTAAAAAGGCATCCCATGCTCAAAACATCCGAAAAACATTGAAACCCCAAGACTACTGCACACAGAAAATTACTGCAGAAAGTGACATCACAGTTATTTGAGGGTTATACTCAGAAAATGGAGAGAAAAATCAGATCTAATGATTTATTAATCAATAGAGCACAAAAACAGAGATCTAGTCTCTTTTACATAGATCCAAGATGACCCAGCAAGGGTTTCTTGACAAAAATGATATACATGAAATGTTTTTTGTAGATATATGGTTGAATCACGTTGTATGGATAAAGAACTGCATAAATATGGTTGATCATGCAAATAAATAGCTGTAGCTCCTCCTACTAGATTTCTAGGAAGAAGAATGAACCTCCTTCAGGGAAACTAGCTCAAAATACAAGGGATTAAACCCTTCCACTGCAATACCTTAAGAAATAACGCAGTTTCTGAAAGGGACTGCATTGTTGCTGAAGGTGAATGTTTGGACTAACACCACGTAGTGGAAAATATAGCACAAAATGCTCTCCTCAGATTTCTTAAACAAGATCTCCAAGCAAGAGTGGGGAATTCCCACATGAGAAAACCCTTGCACTAAACAATGTAGCAAACTTAGCTAAATAGCCAAAGGATGCAGAAAGTCTAAACAGACCACATACAAAATATAATCTTCATTCATGCCCCATATGGTTTCCATTCCCTTCATTATATAGTCTTACTCATTTTTACAACGCTGTTTGATTTAGTCAACCTTGACTAGATCTTCATGCATTGTCTCTTTTCACACTCGAGGTGTCTTCATTTTGACTAGCAAGATTGATCTTCATTCACATTGAGTTGTCTTTATTTAGGATCCACTCTTCATATATTAATGTTGTTGACTTGGTCAAACTTGACTTTCTCCACACATTTTAGACCCTGTTCGCACATGAGGATGTTTGATCTAATTATTAACATGATCCCTTTTCACATTATGAGGGATTTTATGCCTACTTAAACAACTTATGAGCCTCCTTGCCCATTTATTCATCTAACTAGATTTTGAAAGAAAAATTAATATTCCTATTAGCTGCATGCTAATTTGGGAATATTACATAAAGGGACTAAGATTGTTGTTTGTGTCTTCTTCTAGAAAGAAATTGCGCATGTAAAGTTTACATAAAATTTGTTGGACCTATTCGTCTTGATCATTGCAGCAGTGGACAAACTCTTCTATGGTTTTGAAATTTGTGGGCTTCCCTGCCCTAACGGCCTTGATTTTCAGCAGTAAGTATCGTTCTGTTAAGAATAGGGCATAGTTCGTGGTTGGTGCCTTGCATGTTATTGCATCATAATACAAAGAACAAATTGTATTGATTTGTTTCTTGGCTTGATCCACCTCATCTTGTGCCCTTTTTACCTTTTCCTGCTCCTCTCTGAGCTGGGAAAATGTTTCATATTCTATGGTGGAAAGGTTTGTGAATTTCTTTAGTAGTGCCTGATAATCCTGTGTTGTTACTACTTCCTTTTTGCACTGTGCCAACTCATGCCGTGTTCGAATTAACTCGTTGTACCATTTTTTCTTGGCAACTCTTTCAACTAGAGGGGCATAGGCAGGGGTTTCCTCCGTTTGGGTTCCCTTTTCGTCAGTGAATTCTTGCCTAGCTTGGATAGAGGCTTCAAGAGCGTCCACCATGTATGTTTGTACCTTGATTTCAAAGGTGCTTTCCAAGTCAGTCTGTATCCTAGCCGCAGAAGTTTCTGCTAGGTCAGTCTGCATTCCAGCCTCGGCAATATCTGTTAGTTCAGTCTGCATTCCAGACTCAGTAGCATCTAACAAATTGGTGGTCAGTTCCATTTGGGTTTCAGCTGTGGTCAATTCTTTCTTAGGCTTTCGAGTCTTATTTACATCCTTTAATTGTTTTCTTAAATTTTTCACCATTTTCCTCAATTATTTGCAGGTCCTGCTCAGTTTCTTAATCTTCTTTTCAGCTGAATTCTCACTTGTCCTGATTTCAGCAGGTGGTGGAGGAGCAACATTCTCATTTCCAGGAATGTTGCTGCCAACCTCAGGGTTGCCTATGATGGTGCTTTATACTTGAGCTTCTGAGTTTACTTCTGTATGAAGGTCCTGACTGGGTGGGACAATGCTACCTTCAGGTGTCAAAGGAACTATTTCTATGCTTGTGTTTTTCTCCAAAGGGATAGTGTCTCCTAATTGATTTTTTTTATTCCACTCCCCTTTTTCCTACTATTCACTATTTACCTCATGATTCTTGAGAGGGGAGAGAGCCCCAAAGGCCTTTGATTCCTCTTGGTGGGGTAGCACCTCGGTGTGGCCAAAATTGCTGGCAATGGCAGACTTGTCTATAGGTTTCTCTTGCTCTTCGGCTTCTGATAGGCTTCTAGATTCATGGCCTGCCCTCATTTGCTCTAGATCTTGAGCCATCTCTTCCTCATAGTCTTGTAAGGGTGTGTTTTTATGGCTTGAGGGTAGTGAATGGGATGGCCATGCCTCCTCTTTAAAGTCTAAGATTCCTTGAAGTCTTTTGGGCTGATTTTTCCTGATTGGTTCTAGAATTGAGGTACAAGTCCTTTTCCTTCTAGGTATGTTTACCCTGGGGAGCTCGATTTTGGCTTCGCCAGGGTTTTCCTCAGGTACCTGTGTGGAAAGGTTAACAAAGTTTCCCTAGGCTATTTTTTGTTTTTCCAACTCATGTATGGTGATTAGTTTGATTAACTCCTGGTGACTGACAACTGCATGGGGTTTTTTAGCTCTTCTTATTCGAACATCAGTGTTATGCAATATAAAATTTAAGAAAGCAGGCAGGTTAAATGAAATATTTTTCTTAAGCACAGCTAAAAGTTTAAGTTGGCGAGGTTTTACCACGTCTTTGCGTCTGTCACATGTAATGAATCTTTGGATGACTGATGTCATTTACTACCATGGTTGATGTAGAGAAGTAGGGTTAATCCCTTTCCCTTTTTTCTCCAATGGCTCTTCCGGATCCTGATATGCTGCAACTGCCTCTCGTAAGAGAAGATGTTTCTTTTTCCATCTCTCTCCTTCCGCTGGTATTCCGTAGACTTAAGCAATAATTTCTTCTGTGACTGGTATAACTCTTCCCTTAATTCTGGTATGTCCCTCTTGCAGGTTTTGCAGAAACCCAATTGCTACTTCTGTATCAAATCCTTGTAATTGGTGTAAATATGCTAGCCAGACAGCTTGCTAGAGGATAGCGCTAGCTGCATCTGAAATCGGGAAGTTCAAAGGTTCGTTCCGGAGAGAATTTCCTCCCATGGCTGGTGTGCTTTCCTATGCTTTTTCTTCTGATTGTATTCTCTTTCGGCTATGTTGTTTTGAATGAATACTGTATGCAAGAGAAAGGGATATTGCGGCCTTCTACAAGTAACTTCATGCCTTAATTGCGATGCTCCTCTGGTCTTATCAGCATATCTAATAGGATTTGTGTAGGAAATTCACATGCTTGCTAATTTACGACTAATTACACCCCCTCCATCGAAGAAAGGGCGCCCAAGTCCTCAAGTACAAGAGGGATTTGGCCAATCATGAATGCGAATGGGGGGAATGTCAGGATTCGATAATCATGGCCTGTACATGAGAGAGGAGGTTGTGTCTTTCAAGTTTCAGGGGACGAGGAGTAATTGGGTAATTGTGAGCATACGCAGTGTAAAGGTTGGATTTGGAAGTTTTGACATAAATGCATCTCGTGTGGAAGTGACCAGAGGGGGAGAGAAAACATTATAACTACTATTATGATATGATGTCCTTCTTTAATGATAAGTGCGACAGAAGCAAGACTGAAATAGGTAATGATTGGAACTGTCATCCCGAGGTTCAAACATGTAAGCATATCTCCCTTATAGTTATTTATGTGTATATTAGAATCATCACTAATTCGAGTAGTGGCTTATGGAAGAAGAATGGAAGATAAGTATATATATAAGAGTAATTGGCTATTGTTAAAGCATACTCTCATGCCATAAGCAAAGTCGCTGCTACCAACAGGCGTTCATAGCCTCGACAGGGTTGTTATTTTAACCCAAAAAAATGAGCTAAGATCCTTATGTAAAAATAGTTATTCTGCCAATTTTGTGGAGAGATCACCATCCTAGTATGATAGCTAGATAACCATAGCGCCACTCACCAGAGTTGTAGCAAAGTGATCAGGTCGGCTTGTGATGAGACCTCCTGTCCTTCAAGTAGTTGAGAAGGTCATTACCCTGGTGTGGTGGCCATTGTGGGCATGTCACTTGATAAGCTCTTATGAACATGGTAGGTTGTCTCGTAATGAGACCCCCTATCCACTTTTTAAAATTTTCATGTAAGCATAGTACTTATTTTTTGAAACATAAGTATTTTGATTTATAAGGAGGTCACTGTGCTGGTGTGATGGCCAGATGGTCACAGTGCCATTCACTAGGATTGTAACAGAGTGATCAGGTCGGCTCGTGATGAGACCTCTTTTCCTTCACGCAGATGAGAAGGTCATTACCCTGGTCTGATGGCCATTGTGGGCATGTCACTTGTTAAATTCGTATGATCATGGTAGGCTGGCTCATGATGAGACCCCCTATCCTCTCTTAAAAATTTGCATGAACACATAACGGTTATTCTTTATACATGAAGGGAGGCTCATTAACTCCTTAAGAGTTAGGGATGCTGAGAGAAGTAAAAATAATGTCAATGCAATTACTTTTCCTTATTCCTATTTCTTCATATTGGATGGAAATACTACTCGAAAGTGTAGAAAGATATACCATCATAAGATCATGTTATTGTATGATAACATAATTGAGCTAGAAATGATTTAGCCTTTCATTTCATATATGTATAATTTCAGCTTCCAGTTTAGAGATTATAGTGTCAAAGAATCATCATATTGTTAATTTTTACTGCTTCCCTCCTTTCTTCAACTGCCACTTCCCCTTTAGACATGCCTTTTATAGCTAGGGTGCGGATCGAGGGGGGAATATCGACAAAGGAAGGAATAAAATGAAAAAATAAATTTGTTTCATCCGATTGAACAACAAGGACAAAAAAAGAGGTTGTTCAATCTGATTGAACAACAACTGTTCAATTTAATCGAACAACAACCGTTCAAAGAATTTGAACAGCAAGGATAAAAACACAAAAAGAATGGTTGTTCAATCTGATTGAACAAAAAATGTTCAATTGGATTGAACAACAGCCATTCAAAGAATTTGAACAACAAAGATAAAAACAAAAAAGCATGGTTGTTCAATTTGATTGAATAGAAGTTGTTCAATTGGATTGAACACCAGCCGTTCAAAGAATTTGAACAACAAAAGATAAAAACACAAAAAACATCGTTGTTCAATCCGATTGAACAGAAGTCGTTCAATTAGATTGAACAAAAACCATTCAAATAATTTGAACAGCAAAAGATAAAAACACAAAAAACACGGTTGTTCAAAGAAAAACACGGTTGTTTAATCCGATTGAACAACAGTTGTTAAATTTGATTGAACAAAAACCATTCAAAGAATTTGAACAACAAAAGATGAAAACACAAAAAAATGTGGTTGTTCAATCCGATTGAACAAAAGTTGTTCAATTGGATTGAACAGCAGCCGTTCAAAGAATTTGAATAACAAAAGATAAAAACACAAAAAAACACAGTTGTTCAATCCGATTGAACAACAGGTGTTCAAATATTTTGAACAGTAAAAGATAAAAACACAAAAAGCACAACTTTTCAATCAAATTGAACAATAGTTGTTCAATTGGATTGAGCAGGAACCATTCAAAGAATTTGAACAAAAAAAGATAAAAAAATGAAAGAGGATGAGAAAAAGAACACACTTTTGAGCATGAGGAATGTACAACAAAATAAGAACTAGAAATTATATACATTATTTACAAATGATGGTAGCAAACTCTCATGTACTTAAGGTTGTGTGGTTATCGCCCCCTGTTACCACGACTTGGATGGTGGGATCCTTTCGTACCTATTGGTAAAAATATTCCTTTGTGAGAGGTTTGCGGTATAGGCGCACTCTGTGCCCATTCACTCAAAATGTAGAACCAGACCCATCTATGGTGGTCAAGGTGAGTGTACCATTGTTGTGTACTTCTTGAATTTCGTATGGACCGAGCCACCTTGTTTGTAATTTTCCTGGAAAATCTTGGAACATGGAGTCATAGAGGAATGCCCAATCTCCTTTTTGAAATATCTTCTTCTTGATAAGGGTGTCATGCCACTTAGCTCGCTGCTATTGGATGATCATTGTGCGTTGTAGAGCCAGTATCCGCATTTCATCTAGCTCATTTATTTGTTGGAGTCTTTTGACCTGGGCTTCTGTTAAGTCCAAACCTACCTCCTGGGTTGTTCTTAGAGTCTTGATTTCAAACTCAATAGGGAAAATAAGCTCTCTCCCAAATACTAGATGATATGGGGAATATCCAGTGGTGTTTTGCCAGGTTGTGCGATAGGTCCATAAGGCTTCTGGTAATCAAGTGGCCCAGTCCCGACGATGTGTTGATATTGTTTTGGTAAGAATTGCCTCCAGAACTTTGTTGGTGCTTTCGACCTGCCCGTTTTCCTGCAGGTGGTAAGGATATGTAACTCTATGGATGATATGGTGATTTTTTAGGGTGGCTGTAATTTTATTACCTACGAATTATGCCCCCCCATCGGTTATCACTTCCCATGGAAAACCTTATCACACGAAAAACTCGAAAAGGAAATTAATCATAGATTCCTTCGTGGCTCTTGATAAGGCCATTGCTTCTACCCATTTCGTTACGTAATCAGTGGCAACCAATATGTAGATTTTCTGGTTTGATGGTGGGTTGAATGGTCCAACAAAATCTAGTGCCCACCGCTCGAACGGTTCTATCACCAATTGTGGTTGTAGTGGCATTTCATCTGCTTGGCCTGGGGGGCCCATTCTTTGGCAGCTATCACAGGCTTGGACATATTTTTTCGTGTCTTTGAAGATTGTAGGCCAATAGTAGCCTAATTGTAACACTTTGTGCCCCATTCTATGATCTGCGAAATGGCCACCACAAGGTTCATCGTGACAGACCCGTATGATGTCATAGATCTCGTCCTCCCTGATGCATCTGCGTATGTGCATGTCGCCCCCGTATGGAAGAGGTATCCATCAATCCAGTAGAACCTTGCGCTGCATTGTACAATCAATTTCTGTTCTCTTGATGTTAAATGTCTGGGCAGCTTTCCCACTACCAAGTAATTTTCCACGTCTGCATACCATGGAATTTTTACTGCTACTGCAAACAGATGTTCATCAGGAAATTGATCATCGAATGCTAGCGTATCGTCTATATTTGGAACCCTGGAAAGAAATTTTGCGACCACGTTTTCCTTTCCTAGACGGTCCTTGATAGTTATATCGAATTCCTGCAATAGCAACAACCAATGAGTTATTCTCCCATTCGTGATTGGTTTATTAGCTAAATATCTAATGGCAGAGTGATCAATATACAAGAATACTTGATAGCCAGTTATATAATGTCTAAATTTATTAATAGCATAAATGACAGCCAAGAACTCCTTTTCAGTCACTGTATAATTTAATTCGGCGGGATTGAGGTTTTTGCTGATATAATAAATAGCATAGGGTTTTTTGTCTTCTTCTTGGCCAAGAAATTCCCCTATTGTTGTGTTTGATGCATCTGAAGAGATGTGAAAATGCAGTTTCCAGTTAGGCCCTCGTAGAATTGGTGCTATCGAGACCAGTTTCTTTAAATCTACAAAAGTGGTGTCACATTTATCAGTCTAGTGGAATTCAACATTTCTAGTTAATGCATACAAAGGTGCAGCTATTTGTGAGAAATTATTTATAAATCTGCGATAATATCCTGCATATCCCAAAAAAATGTGTACCTCCATCTGTGTACAAGGTGTGGCTAATAGAAGGATTACCTCTATTTTTGCTGGATCTACCTGTATTCCAGCTGTAGAGATGGAGTGACCTAGGATTACTCCCTCGGTCATCATCATGTGACATTTTTCATTGCTTAAACATAACCTAGTAGCAATACATCGCTACAACACATTTTCTAGCGTTTCTAATGCTTGATCAAAGTCCTCACCATATGGTGTGAATTCATCCATATAGATTTCAAGCCCCTCATTTATTAAGTCAGAAAAAATGCTGATTATGGCTCTTTGAAATGTTGCTGGGGCATTACATAGCCCAAATGGTAAAACTTTGTAAGCAAAAGTACCCCATGGGTAGGTAAAGGTTGTCTTATCCTGGTCTTCAGGGGCTATCTGGATTTGATTGTAACCACTGAACCCGTCAAGAAAGGAAAAGAATCGTTTCCCTTCCAATGTCTCAAGGACCTAGTCAATGAAAGGGAGGTGGAAGTGGTCTTTATGTGTTGCTTTATTCAGTTCTCTGTAATCCACATAGATTCTCCATCTCCCATTTTTCTTAGGGATGAATACCAGAGGGGAGACCCATTTTCTATCCAAATAGGATAAATGAAATTTACATCCAAAAGTTTTTTCAGCTCATCTTTTACAATATATTTTAAGTGTGGGTTTAGCCTTCGTTGAGATTTTCTAATGGGTCAAACTCCCTTATCAGTATAAATGTGATGGATGTAAAGCTAGGGATCTAAGCCTTTCATGTCTGGGTAGTCCCAAGCAAATGCCCCTTTATGATTTTGTATAACTTTTATGAGCCTTTGATTTTGGTTACTATCCAAATTGCCATTGATATTCAAGATCTTCCCTGGCTCAATCTAAATGGGTATGTTTTTACGTACAATGGTTGTGGGAATATATTGACCCTCAAGGTCTGTCAAGGGGTCCTCTTGAATTTCATCTTCAAGGACCGCTTTCAACATTTGGCATTTTCAATTTTCAGACGTGGGTGGCTGACTCATAAAATTATTGATTACATCGTCTTCGGTCTGATATTTAAATTCAAGAGCTTCCACTAATGTCAGAGGTGGACGAATGTATTGCTCCCAATATGCATTTGGATGTTTGTGAATTTTTACCGTGGGTAAGCTTGGTTTGGCAGGCGGATAAATAATGATATTTTTTATGGAATCTCCTCTAGTGATGGTCATGTTGCCTATTCAACAGCCTATGTAAGCGTCAACTGTTGCCAACCAAGGTTGCCCCAGAATCAATGGGTGCCGTCCATCCTACTATTTGGATTAATAACTGAGAAATCAGCTAGATACTCCCTTGAATCTACGAAGACCAGGATGTCCTACACTATTCATTCTGGTCTGATAATAGACCTGTCAGCGAGCTCCAGTAGCGTAGTCATGGGTTCTAAAACTGATATTCCTAGCTTTTCACAAGTTTCTGTAGTTAGGATGTTAATGGCTGCCCCTAAGTCGACCAATGTGTTTGGAAAGGAGTGTCCAGATATCTGCACAGTTACTATGGGATTTCCTGGGTCTTCATATTTTACAGGTGGTTCTTTACCCAGTAATAAGTTAGATAATGTCCCTACCACATGAACGGTGGGCACAACCTTTGTTTTTTTCACTTGCTTTTTCCCACACAACTCTTTACTTGTTTTTGCGTAGATGGGAATGTCTTGTATGGCCTGGAGAAGAGGAATTTTGATACAAAGGTTTCTTAACTCCCCCAGGATGTCAAAATCTGGAGAGACTATTGGTCTAGGCAGAGTTAACCTTTTAGGGAATGGAGGCGGAGACATCCTAAGTTCTTCAGGCCCCCTTTGGTCAAACGTTTATTTTTTCTTGGCCTACCTCTACTTCTGTTATATTTTCTTGGCTAGGCTTTGTTGAAGTTCCAGATTCAGATTGAGGTGAGGTCGTGACTGTTGATGGTGAGATCGTACATCCAGATCTTAGCCTTAGTTCATTGCATTTCTTCTGTTTAGTATCGAGGTTTGGATCTTCTATAATCTGAATTAGTTGAACTGGTCTGTTATTAGGATTAGGGTTGGGTTGAGATGGTAATTGAGGATGTATGATAGGATGAGGGTTGTGCTGGACTGAGTATGGTGCTGGAAGTGTAGGTTGATTCTGGACCCCTGCTCCCATTGGTGGGTTGGTCATTCCTAGGGGTCGCTGCAAATTCGGAGGCCAATTAGTGGTTTTAGAAGGGGATCCTGGCCACTAGGCTTGATATGGATTGTTTTTCCAATAAGGAGGAGAACAGGGAAAACTTGGACAATTATTCCCTGATGAGGGTTGTGTTGGCTAGGGTGGTATAGGAAATGACTGGTTCGACGAAGTAGAAAAAGGGTTTTGATTCTGCCAAGCTGCTGCAGGGTTTTGTTGGTTAAACTGTGGAGAAGGAAATAACTGAGATAGGTCTTGAGGCATACCTGGTTGTGTCTGCCATTGTCGACGCTGATTCATTAGGTATACTAGTTATGTCTCTTCCTCTGCTTCGTTGTAAACTTCTTTCAGTCCCAGGAGTAAGGGGCACTAGTATGTGGTATGGTCCTTAGTGCAGATGACACAGGTCTGAACCATGTCTAAGGGGCATTCCGTTTGGCTGTGTTTCTTCCAAAAGTGTGGGAAAAAAATGGCCAAGTTTTGCTCTATTATAGCTTGCTTCTGCTTGGCTTGTAAGACATCAAGCTATGTTTTCAAAGTACCTAAAATTTCAGTTTTGAAGTTTTCCAAGAGATTACCAAACTCTTCTCTAGTTACATTGCCACCAGACTGCTTAAGGTCTTTTTTTATTGAGTCACGTTCACTTGACCTATTATGTGTACTACCCCTAGAGTACCTAATACACAGGGAAATGATCTCATCATATTATTCCTGGGAAATGTCCCCTTTTCCCATTATGTTAAGTGTTTCAACCCATTATTATTTCATGCCCTTAATTAGTATAGCTTTTAAGATGTCTTTGGATAACATGGTATATGGAGAATTTTGTAAGTTGTATTGAAATATTTCTACGTATTATTCCAATGTTTCATTGTCCCTTGCAGACATATTGAAGATTTCATTTTTTAGTTCTCAAGTTTGGCAATATTCTTGATATTTATTAAGAAAAATGTTTTTCATTTTGTCCCAGTTATTGATGGTTCCCCCACCTAGTCCCATGAACCAGCATAATGATGTTCCCTTTAAAGTGGAGGGAAATAGTTTCAGTTTCTGAGGGTCAGTGGTATAGTCATACCCCCTACATAGGATATTGAATTCAAATAGGAATGCATCAGGATCTTCCGTGGTCAACCCATGGAAGGTGGGGATGTTTTGTAAGGGAATTTCTTTCATAGGGGCATTTGCAGCATGATCAACAATGGGGTACTCCAATGTTGATGTCTGCCTCTGATTCTAGTTTTGATTATTTTCCATTTGATTAAATATGTTCTAGTAATCTTTGGGAATTTCTTGTTCTTGAGGTGTAATCTTGGGGGGATTGGGAGGTGAGTGCGGAGGAAAATTTATATCACTTCCTTGATTTGGGATACCGAGTATCTCTGTCTCGATCACTCCGATAGGGGATTTGGGCTCTGAAGCTTCTGTTTGTATTGCATCGCTAGTTTCTCCTTCCCCTTTTTGTAAGTTACAAGAACCTCCCTCTCTCGAAGGGTCAGTACCTATATGATTGGCAGTTTGAAGGCTTAGTTCAGATCCTTCTATCTCACTATGAATCTCGGCGCGGGTTGCAGATGGTGAGGCTGCTGCCTGAGGGAGAGCAGTACGACTTTGAGTGGGAATGATTCTAGGTCCTACAGATGCTTGGGATTCAGCTTTCTTAATGATTTCGTCTATATAGGTTGTTCTTCCAAGGATCACCGGTCCCTTGGATTTTGGGGATTTTTGTGAATGATTTGATTTGTTTCTATCTTTTTCTTCCTAGTCATAAAACAAGAGCACCTATTCTACCAATATTTTCACAATTTGCTGAGAAGCGGGCTAGGGAGCAAGCGTTTTTCTTGCCGATACGTAGGTTCTTACTTCTTGTTTTTAATACCCAATTATTCATAGCAATGGATAAATATGAATAAAGGATATCACTCTTAACACTCTCCCCAGAAACGGTGCCAAAAATGTTGATTCACAAAGGTGGCTTGTTATAGGCAACCTCTAGGCTTCTCATTCAATTGTCAACCCAGGGCAAGTCTTCTTATTTCAAGAGTTTAAGCACAGTATGTGCGAGTGAGGTAGACTAATAGTTACTTTATATTGCTTATGAGAAGGTTTATCTAATTCTCAAAGTTCAATCAACTGAAAGAGAAATGAAATGGTAGAATGCAGCTAACTATTTTGTCTAGTTTAGAAGGAGAGAAACCTATGATTGAAAAACATAATGACGAATTGAACAACAATATTAACGAATTGAATCAACAATTAGTTATATAATTTTGCAATGGAATTCTCTTTGCAAACTAATTAATTGACATCTTTCTGTATGTAATCAAAAATTGGGTGCCTTATTGTATTGAGGGAAAAATCTAATTCATATAGACAGATAACACTGAATGGTAATTACTTTATGATTCATAAAGCGACTATGAAGGCATTGAGAGAAAATGAAAACATCTAACAGCGATAAAGCATTACTATAAACTAGAAAGCACGACTACTAAACCGTTCTGATGAAAGAAAACTGTAACCTTGTGTATTTCTATTTTATTGAGTGGAAAAGTAATTTGCAAACTACATTAGATAAATGGAAATCAATTCTATAACTAACGAATGACACAGAAATTGGTGAGGAAACTCCCAGGGGTTGGGCCCAGACCACTAGAAGTTCTAACGCAATGAAAAACTCAAAATATGATTGTTCAAAACATCAAAACCCTTTATTAAATTAAAGGATAATACAGGGGTACGAATGAAAAGTTTTGTCTTGATGTGTTGATTATAGAAGGAAATTCCTATTCGAACCCCTATCTAGTTCATCCTTGGTCATTTTAAAGGCGTTTTCACGTAGTGGGATGGTATTTTCCAAATGACAGCCCGCTGCGCGTCGCTATCGTTTGGGTTCTCAAGCTTGGATCTGTATTTCTGCCTTCTGTCAGTTTCTGGGATTTACTGAGATTCTGTGAGTCCGTGTCTATCAGCCGTCTTTCATTTAACGTCGGTTTATTTGCTCTGCTTCCCTGTACACAGAGGTACAAGTAGTCAAATTTATGTTATAAAATGTTCCTTTTGTCATTTAGCCCAATTGTCCTGATTTTTATAAATCTCCCTTTTCTTTATTGTTAAGATGAGGAAGAATTATTAGAAATGTATCACAATTCAAAGTAATCATAGGGTGGAAACATACCTTAATTTCAGCCCAACAGCTTGGACCTATCATGAAAAATTGGATTCACCGAGAGCTTGATGCAAATATGTTTGTCAAAGTCAATCACTATAGGATCAATCTACTGATGAAACAAACCAACAAGGATCTTCCTCATCCAGATAGCCTCAAAAGTTGTTTGAATAGTATCCATGTACTCTACTTATGTTGAATTGAGTCCACTATATATCTGCTTCTCGTTGTACCACGAAACTACTGTTGACCTAATACTGAATATGCCCCCTGATTTCCTCTTCCTGTCGGATGGAATCCCTCCCCAATCTGCAACTGTGAATCCTTTAATATTCACTCCCTCTATCCTTCTGTACCAAAAATAAAACTTAGTGGTGCCTCTAAGGTATCTCAACACATGTTTTGTTTCCTTCCAATAGATTTTGGTTGGCTTAACCATTTCTTAACTAATTTGGTTAATTGCATAACACATGTTTGGTCTTGTGTTCACCAAGTACATGAGTGAACCCACAAGCTTCCTTTAAATGGTAGCTTCTACCACTTCACCTGAAGTAGCATCTTCCTTCCCCCAATTCCTTTCTAGAGGAGTATCAATAGGTTTCTTTCTCTCCATGCGAAACTTCTTCAGTATCTCGTTGGCATAATTTCCCTAAGAGACAAGAAAATTCCCATCTCTTTGCCAAATTTCCAAGCCAAATAAATAATGCAAGAGCCCCATGTATTTCATCTCGAATTCTCTTTCCAAATATTCTTTGCAATATTTTATTAGCTTCTCATCACTTGTTAGAATTAAATCATTGACATATAATACTATAATCAATAATTTACCTTCAACCACAATATGGTAAAGGTTCACATATGCTTCAATTTTGGTGAATCCCAACCCAGTGAAATTGTTTTTGATCTTGGTGTACCAAGCATGGGGTGCTTGTTTCAGTCGATACAATGCTTGCTTGAGTTTGCACACATGTGACTCTTTGTAAAAAGTCTCAAACCCTTTTGGCTATTGTATGTACACCGCTTCCTTAATCACTCCACTGAGGAAGGTTGTCTTCACATCCATCTGATGTGTCTTCCATCCCATCTACATTGAAAGTGAAATAATAGATTTGATTGATGAGTATCTTGCTACTGGAGAAAAGGTCTCCTCGTAATAAATTCCCTCCACCTAAGAGAACCCCTTGGCCACATATATGGCCTTGTGTTTCTCGACACTCCCATTTACTACTTGCTTCACCTTCTAGATCCACCTGGATCTTACAAATGACTTCTCCTCTGCTCTTGGGATAACTTCCCATGCATAGCTCCTGATAATGGATTCATACTCCTATACCATGGCATCAACCCATATTGTTTGCTACACTACTTCCTCGAATAAATATGGCTCAATCTAGACTACAGTCTCACTCATAAGATCCATGTAGCTAGTGTACCACTCTGGGGACCTCCTCTACATGTGTTGTGATGTGGGTGCTCCCATAGTCTCTCTAGCATAAAGCATCAATCTTTCAGCCTAACTGGTTTGTTTCCTTCCATATCTGGATTTCTTTGCATGAGTGGGTTCTTCTACTCTCTGCTCCTCTTCGTGTGGCTACTCCACAACATTCTAAGGTTCTTCCTTTGGAGCTAAAGGTTCCTCAAATGCATGCAAATGAATCTCCTTCTAACATCCCTGGTGAAAATTCCATGTAATAAAATTTAATAAAGGAAAAATAATAACCAAGGACATGGGACACGTATTCCAAGATGAATGTTGGGAAAAAAATCCTAGTGTGGTTCTTCATATGGCTGATTATGTCTATGGAAATTGGAAAAGGCAATGGATATGGAATTAAAGCGACAAAAAGTCTTTTTGGCACATTTGTTTATGAAAATAATGTAAATTAGGAGAAAAGGAGGTGAAACATCACATGTTGCACGTGAGGATGAAAATGAAGTAAAATAATGGAAAATGAAGAAAATAAAGGCCCCGTCAATAAAAAGGCTTATGAGGACCAGTTGGTACCTTTTCTCAGTTCATTTTTGGAGCTCTCTCATTATTCTCTCTCTCTCATACACTTGGATACTTAGAGTTTCCTTGGAGCACTCTTGGAGGGTGTGGCATACTTGGTGATATGGAGAAAGAAGGCAAAGGAAGAGCAGGAAAGTGAAACACAACATTAGGATCAACAACTACAATGAGTTTTGATTATAGGTACTGAATTTCATGTGTTTTTTCCTCACTAGCTTTGGCATGCATAGTTTATGCATGTGGTTTCTTGGTCATGATTTGTCATTGGCATGGAGGATCTCCTCAATTGACAGTGGATTTTCCTAGCCTTGCCATTTCCTAGATAGCCATGGTGTTGTGGGTTCCTTTTCATTATTATTTTCTGGGTTGGTTCTCGTGATTCCTTTGGCTCTGGGTTGAGTTATTAGTTCCTGTAGCCTTGGTTGGAGAAATGCTCTAGAGCCCAATGGATAGTTGTTTGGTTAAGTTACTAGTCCTAGAGCCTTGGTTGGAAAAATGGTTTGGAGCCCTAGGTGGGTTGAGTTACTAGTATTGCAGCCTTGGTTGGACAAACGATTTGGAACCCAGAAAAAACTAGGGTTGAGTTACTAGTCCTAGATTCTTGGTTGGAAAAAACACTCTAGGGCCCTGAATATCTTGGGTAGACACTAATATGGTGATGGTTGTGATGTCTGACCATGAGGTGGAATCATTGGTTACAGGTTGAGGTGGTTTGTTCTCTCGAAGCACTAGTTTGATTTTGATAGATTTGGTTTATGAAATACCACATTCATTCATGGAATATGGCACAGGGGTGAATGAATAAAGATATATTTGGCTTATCCATGCCTATGATCTGGTGGAATGTGCAACTGATCCTAGACTTGGTTGCATTTTTATTATGGAAATAAGAGCTCTTTTCCCTTGTATTAAGTTTAATGCATCCATCCTTCAAAGTTTGTCAAAGTTTCAGAAACAAGAGCCATTTAGGATTAGTTATGGATAGGAAGATGAGACCAATGGAGGATATGGTAGTAGGTCTCCCAGTTGTAACAGTTCAAATAGAGATGACAAGATTAGAGAAGGGAGATTTTTGGACACTCCGGATAAGATATATGATAAACAGATGTATCATTCTAGTTTTTGTTTTGACAAACATCATGATCATCATCCTTATCATTCTTACAGGAGGAGTGACAAGGGCTATTTTCCAGATGAGTTTAAGAAATTAAAACCACCTACATTTAACGGAGAGATGAAGAAACCACAGGATGTAGAGGCATGGTTTCTTGGTATGAATAATATTTTCAAGTTGCATGATTACTCAGAAAACATGAAATTCAGAATAGCTACATTGAACCTCAGAGGTACAACATATATTTGGTGGGAATATGTGAATAAATTTAGATATATTTTTTAGGAGGAGCTGACTTGGAGTGAGCTCGAGAGGTTATTCCGAAAGAAGTATCTATTAGAGAGATACTAAGATAACAAGGGGAAAGAGTTTTATGAGCTGAAGATGGGTTCCATGACAGATGATGAGTATACTAGAAGCTTCTTGGAGTTACTAAGATATGTGCCATACCTCAAGGAGGAGAAGGCCAAGATCTAGAGATTCATCAGTGGGTTGCCGATAGAATTCAGAGACAAGATTGAGTTTGATGATCCTATATCATTGGAGGAGGCCATCTATAAAGTAAAGCATCTTTATGAGAAATCGAAACATATATATTAGACTAAGAAATATTGGAAAGGTAATGATAAGAACCAATGAAAATGGGACAAGAAGTGAGAAATATCTTGGGAGACAGGTAAAAAAGAGAAAGTTGCACCACCTAAGAATTTCAATACATCTGGAAAAGGACAGGGACTTCGGTTTGTGGAGTAGAACAATAATGAAAACATGGATCCCATGCGGTGTTGGACTTGTGGAAGAGATCACCGTAGGAGAGATTTTCCACATCATCAAGGTGGTAGACTGTAGATCTATAGTGCGTAGGAGGCACAAACAGTGGGATATGTTTTACATAGTGTTCCTAGGATCTATGTAGCGCTGGAAAATAGGTCGATAGACCGTGAGGCATCTATCATTGAGATGGACGGTAAGCTTTTTGATCAAGTTGTTTCTATTTTGATTGACCCTGGATCTATTTATAGTTATGTTATGCTGAATTTCCATGACCTTGGGTCTAAGATAGAGTCTTAAAATATTTGACGCTACCAAACCATGAATCTCAACATAACTAATTTGCACGACAGTATATAAATAATAGTAAATCACACATGCACAAAATATAGATAACCTTTTTACATTTTTCAACCCAACTTCGTTATATTAAACTACATATAATACAATGGTTTAGGGTTCCCGTACTAGGGATAATGGCCCTTAATCATCCATTAGTACATGATACAAATTAGGGCTTGGTGTCAGTACATCGACGGCCAATATTCCATCAACAAGATACTCTGACCATATGGCTAATGCAGTCAACTCACTCAGCTCCTCTCATTCATACCATGTACCTGCGCAGTCATTTGGATCTCAATATGTAGCTCCTGCCTCTATCAATTCTCCAAGTCCATCTGACCACTGAACCTAGGCTATCCAATCTGCTCACTAGTTGATCGTTTGTCCACCAATGCATCAACACAACGAGATTCCTATCAAGTTTTTCGCAACTCTGTTTGTGAAAAACACTCAATATACCCATTGTTTCTCCTCAAATACTCAGGGAGTCCAACCCACTATGTTCTTCCTGCGCTACTCCAATGAAGACCAACATAGGGCATGGAGGGTTTCCACCTATCCCTACAATATGTCCATCTCCTACAATGAACATGGGCTAGGATGGCTATCAATCACTTGCTATAGAAATCCTTCTCCACACACAATTCTCAAGCTCCACAAAATTCTCTTGGTTGATCACACCCTTTAGCTCCAACAACTGCCACTCTAGAAACTACCCTTGTCCACCAAGGTGTTGCACATTGGGCTCCAAATTGGACACAATCATGTTGTCCTACATCATACCATAAGTGCCCAATCACATTAGGAGACCCTTCTATTGGCTGCCAACAGACTTCTCATAAAATACCCTTTTCTTTTGCAATAGAGGAGTTATTCCACAAATCTAGGCTTCAATGTAATGCTACAACATATTCCACTGATTAGGGAATCTAATAGTCCATTTCAACCAAATCATTTGGCTACTAAAATATTCATCAACATGACATCCATCCATCGTGAGATCTTCTCCTAGTTGGGTATTCAACACTCCATCCCAACACGTGGCACCCACAAGCTTCTTGTCAACCGATCCAAAACAGGTCACAAAATATGACCAAAAAAACATAATATGCATCTAAAATACATACTCCATCTCATTTTTTGAAGTCTCTTTGACTGCTAAAATTCGATATTAGTTAGGGCACCCAAACATAGTCCCTAACATCCCTAAAATCTAGCCCATAATTTCTCTCTTTGACTGTGACCTACCCTTAGATAAATGTTGTTCTAGTTTAATATTGTTCTGGGCATGAAAAGCCCTCAATACACCCTATGTTTCCCTTCAAACAACTGCTAGGTTCTGCAGCCTACCCACAACAAGAGACGTTGCCTTTCCCTAAGGTTGTTCCACTGAAGAGACAAATTGTTATGAAACCAACTCCAAAGATAGAAGAAAAGAGAGATCAACGCCTTATAAATAATCCACTTCGAGAGGGAAACCTCCTTTACATTACATAAATGAAAAATTCTTGGATGATACAAGTGAAAAAACCTTCTTCTATATATAGGAGTCCATGGGGTCACAATATAATCCTAGTCGACCTAACAATAATAATCTAAGGGCACAATAACAACAATATGGGGGCTACAAGGGTACAACAATAAAAATTAGGCAGCTACACTAAAAACAATAAGGGACTACACTAGTAATATAGGGACCTAACATGCCCCTCTTCTTCAAAAAAGTGTTGTCCTCACCGCTTGAGTAGCTCTGGATTCTTCTGTATAAAATTCTCATCCTCCCATGTAGAATCTTCAATGAGTAAGTTCTTCCATTTGATGAGATACTATGAAATTGATCGATTTCGTAGCTATCAAGTTCTTGTTTCCATGAATGCTTCAGGTTCCAATATGATTTATCCTTCCTCATCAAGTTCTGGAAATATTATTTGAACTGGAAGTTTGTCACCTATAACCTTCTTTAAGCATGAAACATGGAAAATTGGATGCACTCGCAAAGAAGCATGAAACACAAATTTGTATTCCATAGTACCAATCTTTTTCAACACCTTGTAAGGACCATAGTACTTTGGCGATAATTTATTATCCTTCTTAGCTTGTTTGAGGGATATTTGTTTGTATGATTGTAGTCGTAAAAATACCCAATCTCCTATATCAAAACTTCTCTCACTGTGATATTGATCTGCCTGTTGTTACATTCGATTTTGTGCCAAATTTAGGTTATCCTTTAAGCGTTGGAGAACTTGTTGTTGATGCTTGATGTGATCTTCCATTGCTTGAACCTTAGAATTTTCTCTTAAAGATGATGTGATGGATGGTGGATGATATCCATAAATTTCCATAAATGGGGTCATTTTTTTTGCAGTATGGAAGGAAGTGTTATACCACCATTCAGCCAAAGGTAACCACTTGAACCATTGTGTTTCTTTATCAGATAAAAAACAATGAAGATATCCTTCCAAAAATTTGTTCACTATCTCAGTTTGACCTTCGGATTGAGGATGATAAGATGAGCTATGAGCTAGTTGAGTACCCAAACAAGAAAATAATTCCGTCCAAAAATTTCCAGTAAAAATGGGATCTCTATTGCTTAAAATAATCTTTAGGTTTCCATGTAGCTTTTGAATTGTTTTCATAAATGTAGTAGCAACTGTACTTGTTTTAAATGGATGAGATAATACACAAAAGTGTGCATACTTGGTAATTCTATCAACTAGAACCATGATGACACTGTTTAATTTGGACTTAGGTAAACCTGTGATAAAATTCATTTAAATATCATCCCAACGTGGGCTTGGAATGGATAAAGGTTGTAGAAGACCCGACATCTTAATTGTCTCAACTTTATTTTGTTGGAAAACCAAACATTTTGCCACAAAATTTTGAATATCAGATTTAAGGCCATCCCAAAAAAATTATTTCTTCACCCTATGGTAAGTTTTTAAAAATCCCAAGTGTCCTCTTAAAGGAGAAGTGTGCAATTCCAAAAGAATAGTTTACTTTAGTTGGGAATTATTACAAAGATATAAACAATCTTTGTACCATAATGAATCATTTTTCCAATGAAATGTATTAGATGTACTTGGATCTTGTTGCAACTTTTGAATGAGTGTCCACACTTATTCATCCTTATTCCATTCATCCCTTGCTTCGGTTATCCAATCTGGTTGGATAATAGAAATGGGACAAAGCAATGCTTCCACCTCTTCATTCTTTCTTGAGAGTGCATCTACAACAACATTTAGCTTCCTTTTTTTGAGATGATTTCAAAGTCATAACCAAACATCTTTGTCACCCATTTTTGCTACTCTTCTGAAGATAATATTTGTTCCAAAAAGTGTTTAAGACTATCATGATCAGTTTTTACCTTGAAGTGTCTTCCCGTTAGGTAAGGTAGCCATTTCTTTAGTGCATGTAGTATTTCCAACATTTCCTTCTCATAATTAGCTTTCTGTAAATACTCTCCTTTTATTGGATGAATTTCAAAAGAAATGAGTCTTCCTTCTTGCATTAAAACAACACCGGGCTGCGATGGCGAAACAAGGAACTAGGGTTTGCAGCGCTGTTTCGATGGTCTACGCCGGCTCGGCCTCTCACTGGGCCAGCCGCCTTCAGCTTATGGACCAGATTGCAAACTTGAAGATGCTGGCTTGCTTGCTTCTGCTCAGGTTTGTCCGGGGAAGAGATGATGCCACCGTATGGGTGGCTCCACACCCTGAAAATGATCCAGAGGGCTCTGAAGAGGCCGCCTTCCCAGCTGCTTGCTTCGCAAACAAGACTTACTTTGCAGATGCCTCCGATCTCGCCTTAGCAGAATGCCCGCAACGGATCTTCCCCTCGCATCGGCTAATTTGGCCTGCAGGGTTACCAGCGAAGGCAATCCATATTGTCTGGGTCGCAGACTTGAACCTACAATTCTGCGCTCCTATGATCAGATCGCCCTTCGGCATAAATGATGCCGCCGTCTGGATGGCGGCTTTCATGGAAAAAGCTTCAGTTGGCTTTGAAGCCGCTGCTCTTGTAGTTGCTCTATGTGCAAATAGAAGCAACCCCGAAAACCCCAATGATCTTTCCTCAGGTGTATGTAAGAAGCGGATCTGCTCATTGATCCCGTCATATCGGCCTGCAAAGGAACCAAAGATAGGTATACACACTGACTGCATCCATGCTCCTCGTCCTGTGTTGACCAATGCTCAATGCCTGGCGATATTGGACATGGATCTGTCCTCTGCTGCCTGGTTGCAGGCTGCTGTAATGAACTAGCTAGATCTGCCAGATCTGCCAGAACAAGCACTTGAATATCAGATAAAATCACACTCTCAAGAAAGACGATAATGCAATGGGTGCGCGCGACAGATCTTGTGCAGGATCTACTACAAAATCTCGAACGCCGCCTGGGGATCCCCTCTGCTTTCCTGAGACTGCTATATAAAGGTAAGCAACTTCTGAACACCCTTCCCCTCTCCTATTACAGCATTCAAAAGGATGCTTCCATTACGGCTACTTTTCATTTAAGGGGAGGCTCCATTGGGTAGACTTCCTCTGCCCCTTCTTTCTCTTATAAAGTATTTGTCAGGCAATACATACTACCCACCCTCATGCTTCTTAGCCGGCTCAGCAAGCCCAATGGCTCAGCCATTTTGGTAGCCAGAGGGGATTCCATCTATCAATTTCATTCATTCTGAGATTGACGAACGCTGCTAGTTCTTTGCAGAATCCGCAATCATATGCAGATTTAATGGGCTATGGCCACACACAGTAGATCTATACCAATGGATCCATACCAATTGGACTAAAAGAAGCAAAATCTTCCTATGTTCAAAAGGATTCTTCATCGTGGCTTTTGACTTAGCTGAAGATTATCAGAAGGCCTTAACGGGAGGGCCTTGGTTCTGGGGTTCGGCTGGACTTTTCCTCACCCCATGGTTCCCAGACTTCGACCCTTCTACTGTTGTGATCACCAAGACTCCCATTTGGGTCCGACTTCCGAATCTACTGGCACATCTATGGAATATCTCTGTCTTCATAGCCATTGGAGATACCCTTGGACGCTTTTTGGCTACATACTCCTCAAGAAAGGAAAATGGACTTTTTACCTATGGCAGAATATGTGCAGAAATAGATATCAGCAAAGGACTGCCGGAACAGATCAACCTTAAGATTGGAGATTTCCACTGGACACAAACCTTGGACTACGAAAATACAGCCTTCCGTTGCCGACATTTTCATCAAACAGGGCACATCCAGAATACATGTTCCCAACTCCCCGGCAAAAAGAAGAATCTAAATCGTAAACCCAAATCCAAGAGCTAGAATCCCTGTGTCCCTCCTCCTATGGAGGACACAGAATCCTCTAGTTCGGATGAGGAGGAATTTGAAGCAGATGGGAAAAATGATGAGACTCCGTTGGACGCTCCCTTAGTCAGTCTCACAGTCCCCTCTGCCCCATCGATCTCTCAAAAACGCTCACATGTATCCACGTCTTCAGATTCTGACAAGGATATTCCGCTGCCAGAGCAGAACAGTCTACAACTTGTTATGGCTCATCCAAACTCCACTGGCTGGGTCAAAGTAAGTAAGAAAAAAGGCAAAAAATGTCGTGTGGCAGTAACCACACACTCTGGGTAGTTTCCTTCACTCAGAGCCAGCTTTTTGTATTCCCGTGTCTCTTTTGCTCATTCTATGATTGTCTATGAGGAGCAAGGTTTATAGCCTATCACCTCTGGCTCCCTAGCTTCTCTGTTTCGCTTGCATGCAAGCTTGATTGTACTATACTTTTCCTTTTTTTTAATGAGTCGTCTGTGAAGAAAAAACAACCTTGCCCCATTTCCTAAGAGGCATGCATTCCATCAAGGTTTTGTGAATTCTGGTGTACCTAAGTCCGGTGCTAGGCACGTTGCCTCTTTAAGATGTTCAAAGGCCTTAGTTGCTTTAGGATTCCATGAAAATGAATCTTTATTCAATAATGTTGTTAGAGGTGCTGCTATTATCTCATAATTCTTAACAAACTTGAGATAATACCCTGTTAACCCGAGAAAGCCTTGCAACTGATTTATGGTTGTGGGGACTTTCCATTCCTTAATGGATTTAATTTTTTTAAGATCTACCTTAACACCCTCGTGAGATACAATATGACCAAGATATTCCACATCTTGTACTCCAAAGAAAAATTTGGAGTTTTTTGCATAAAATTGTTTCTCCTCCAATATTTTGAGCACCCTGTTAACATGTTGAACATAATCCTTCCAAGCCCTGTTGTAGATTAGTATATCATCAAAAAATACCAAAACAAATTTTCTAAGTAAGCGTTTGAAAATGGAATTCATCAACCCTTGAAATGTAGAAGGTGCATTGGTAAGGCCAAAAGGCATGACCAAAAATTCATAATGACCCTCATGAGTTCGTAATGTTGTTTTCATAATATCTTTAGTATTCATTCTAATTTGATGATATCTTGAATGAAGATCTAACTTGGTAAAATAAATTGATCCATTTAATTCATCCAATAATTCATCAATCACAAGAATGAGAAATTTATTTGTAATAGTGAGCTTATTGAGCTCCCTATAATCCGAACACATGCGCCATGATCCATCCTTCTTGTGCACCAATACTACTAGAGAAGAGAAAGAAATTTAGCTAGGTTGAATCATACCAGTCTCTAAAATTTTTGCAATCATATGTTCAATTTCGATCTTTGGGACATAAGGATATCTGTAAGGCCTAATGTTTGGAGGAACACTTCCTGGAATCAAATGAATAACATGATCATGATCACGAATATGTGGGAGTTCTTTGGGAGTTTAAAACACCTTGGAATGATTGTCCAATACTTTTTCGAGATCTTGATGAAACCACTGCCATTTCTATTGCTCTACGTGCATCTAAATAATTTTTCTTTCTAGATCTTCCAATCAAATTTAGAGAATTATTTATATTTTTTATCACATTTTCCTTTATTTTTTTTTATCTTTTTTTGATTTCGAATACGCAATAAAGTCGTAGCTTCTTTTAATTTCTTTGATGTTACGATACTTTTCAACATTTAGGCTTGAAATGCCATAGTTTCATCTTTGAAGAACAAATAAATAATGTGCTTAACACGATATCGTATAACATGGTCAGCTTTTTTATCTCCGTATGTGTGAGTGTCAGCATTTCTAACATCTCATCATCGATATTGATTTCGTCTGTACATATTGGAATTAAATGTACATAATGAGTTTACATATTTAGTAAATAATTAAATTAATAAATATGTATAATTTCAATAATACACATTCAACATATATATACATACATGGTGATTTAATTTCTTCACTTGAATTTCTTTCAACATTTTCAAGATATTCAATCATTGGTTCAATATCTCTTTCACTTTCTCTTTCAAAATTTTCTATCTCATCATCAATGTTTTGAGAAATATCTCTCTCTGTTACATTGCAAAATATTTTTCAAATTAGTTCATCAAATAAAAATTAAGTTTCACAATACACTAGTCAAATTTTAAATATCAAATTTATAATATTTACATTTACATACCTGCTTCAACTTCTAGTTGAGGTTGATTTTCCTTTTCAATATTTGAGCATTCTTCTCTCTTTTTTTTGCGATATTCTCTCCCTTTTTCTCTACGTTCCTCAGGGTCTCTTGTTCGATCATATTTTCTCTTGCAATTCCTTCGATTTCCCATGATAATTTAGTATGAAGCTCAAAAAAATTTCCTTCGAAATCCTATAAAAAAAACTCACTACATCAAAATTTAGACAAAAACTCAATTAAAAAAGCATCACAAAAGATTTAATTTAAAAAAAACACATTTTAAAATTTTTTCACAAAAGACACAATTCAAATCAAAACACTTTCAAAATTCCTCCAAAAAATGTATTTTAAAAATGAAATGAAGCTCAAAATATTTCCTTCCAAGTCTCGTGAAAAAAAATTCATTTAAAAATTTAGGAAAAAACTCACTTTAAAAAATCATTATAAAAGATTTACTTCAACCCAAAACACTTAGTCTAAAAGAATGTCACTTTAAAAAATACCTCCAAAAAATGTCCATTGAAAATTAAGTCCAACCTCTTAAAAAACATCACTTTAAAAAATACCTCCAAAAAATGTCCTTTGAAAATTAAGCCCAAAAAACCTCTAAAAAAATGTCACTTAAAAAAATGCTTCCAAAAAATGTTCTTTGAAAATTAAGCCCAAAAAACCTATAAAAAAATGTCACTTTAAAAAATACCTCCAAAAAATGTCCTTTGAATACTAAGCCCAAAAAAAGTCCTTTAAAAATTAAGCCCAAAAAAAGTCCTTTGCAATATCAGCCCAAATGAAGAAATGTGCCAAATTATGCGAAAATAATGATTCCGTTTTCGGCTATTTATATAGTTGCGAAATGTTTTTTTGGAGGGGCTTCATCGAATTTTTTGGCCGACGTAATTTCGAGAAAAATTTCGGCCGAACTTTTGTGTCATTAGAATTAACGGGCCAACGCAGAAAAAAACAATTAAGACGAACTTTTTTAAAAGTTCGACCAAAGTAACACGTCTGCAACTACGCAGCAGCTCAGCTTTGAACACATTTCTTCAACTTTGGAATGATTAAACTCCATCAAACTTTATGAATTAACTGTCAGAACCAAAACAAGCATTTGTAGAATTTAATTTACTTTCAGGAAATATAACTTTTATGGAATTCCATAAATATTTATTAATTTTGTAATAAAATGGGTGCAAACAATTTCTGAAGGTCATTATGATTTAGTGAAATCAAATTTTTGTTCTTCCCAAATACACTGTAAAAAAAATTGAAAAAATTATGGTGCATTACATTGGTCGGTTGTTTGTAATGGGTAGTTTTAATATTTTTAGTTTGTAACTAATATGTCGAGAAATTTCACGCGAGCCTAAACATATTCAAAATATGCATTTTTTCATATTGGATCAGTTCAAAACATTTTAGTAATTATGATATGCATCAGTTAGTTTCTTAAATATAATGAAACTGAAGTAGACTCTGTTTAGATTGTTGTAACACATTGTTTTTCTCAAAAACACAATTTTTTCAAAGAATACACCAATGCGTTTGAACATGAATTTTTTATAAATCCTTTGATTGTTAAAGAACACACACTCAAAGAAATGTTAAGTTGACATATCAAATGTGAGTAAAAGAATTCCAAAAAATAAGTAATAGAAAGATATTAAAATTTCTGACAAGTTTTATTTTTATTGTAAAATGAAATTCTAAACAGAAAACATTAGAAGAATTTTGAGGTCTAAAATGGGCCTCCTAAGGAAATAATAAAATAATAGCTAAATCAATAAAATAATATTTATGAATTTTCAATTCACTTTTTGCACCACAATCCATGTAACCATAGTTAAATTCAATTCAAAAGTTGTACCAAAATAAAATTAATACAAAAATTGTATTGATGTGACTATAAATAAGAATGAGTGTTTCAAGAAAAAATCATTATCATCGAACAAATAATGCATTTGTCCTTTGTACTTAAATAAATTAAAATAAAATATAAATATAAATTCATAAATTCTTAATTATATAATATGTTATTAATTAAAATTTATATTATTTAAATTGTATAATAACATATAATTAATGTACTATATAAAAATAATATAATAAATGTAATATAATATTTTATGTATGAATTTTATTCAAAAAGTGTGAAATGACATTTATTATGAGTACTTTACTTTGACTTTAAAAGTACTTAGAGCACTACCATGATTAACCATGAGTTTTTATCCACCATTGAGAATGTGACAAGTAAGTACCTTTAACTCAAGCAATGCCACCTCAACCATTAGGGATGATGTCATCCCCTAAAATGTGATTGGTTCTCATAAAGTGAATTTTGATTGTACATTTTCCTTAAGAGACCCATTTTAGACCTCAAAATTCCCCTAGTTATTGTTTTGGCTTGAAGAAAGTTGAAGAACAAAAAAAAAATGATAGTTTTTCTCAAAAAAGGGCAAAAAGTGTAACCCAACTTCACATTTTCACCCAAAGACGAATGGAAGAATGATGAACAAGTGGGAAAACTCATTAAAATTTTGCAGCAAAATATTTTTCATATGATACTTTTATTTGGAAAAATGATTCACTATGGTACAAGGATCACTTATATCCATCTAAGAATTCTAAACTCAAAAAAAAAAAAAATGGAATTGCACACCTCTCCTGTAGGAAGCCACTGAGGAATTTTAAAAACTTACCAGAAGGTCAAGAAGGATTTTTTTTTGGATGGCCTTAAATTTTATGTTCAAAATTTTATGGCTGAATGTTTGTTTTGTTAAAAAAATAATGTCGATACAATTAAAATTCCAGGTCTTTTACAACCATTAGCCATTCCAAGTCAACATCGGGAGGAGGTCTCAATGGATTTTATCACATGTCTACCCAAGTATGATGGAAGGAGTGTCATCATGGGGGTATTTGATATACTTACCAAGTATGGACACTTTTTTTCTTTATCTCATCCTTTTAAAGTCACTATAGTTGCTATTGCATTTGTGGAAGCAATTCAAAAGTTACACGGAAATCCAAAGGGGCATGTTAGGTCCCTATAATACTAATGTAGCCCCCATATTGTTATTGGTGTGTCCCATGTAGCTCCAAAATTGTTGTTGTTGTGCCCCATATAATCCCACTATTTTTATTATTGTGCTCTTACATTATTATTCTTATGTAGGCCCTAATTATATTGTAACCCTTTAGACTCCTATGTATACAAAGGAGGTCTTATCATTTGTATCATCCAAGAATTATTCATTTATGTGACATAAAGGATGTTTCACCCTTGAAGAGGCTTATTTTCAAGTTGTTGTTCTAACTTTTCTTCTATTTTTGGATTTGGTTACATAATATCAAATATGGGACAACAACATCTATTGACTTAGATTTATTACTCAAGGTACATTCACAACTAATTTGAATATGGTGTATGAAGAGCAAACATATGAAATTGAACCAAATCTTAAGATATATAAATTTTGTATAAGGAATTTTTGTATGATGCATTAATCATTTGTATCACTCTAATCCCATGTCTATGACCACCTTTATATATACCTTAGGATATAATTTTTATACTAGGCATCATGCATTTAGTTATGTTTTGGAATTTTGGTTGTAATCTTCTTGATTTGGTACCACTGACCATTATATGTTAATTATTATGATTATACTATTTATTTTATATGATGTTGAATCCTTTGTTTTTTGAAAAATTTAGATCAATTTTTCGAAAAAAATATAGTAGAGATGACCAACACAAGATGAAAAACAAAATGGTAAAATAGGCCAAAAATTAGGAATAGAAAAAAAATTTGGTGAGCGGAGAAAGAGTGTAATTATGATAGGAATCACCAAGGCCGTGGAACAAGGATTGAGGTACTAATTTTGAAAGAATCAAGAAATATATGGACCAAAGCTATTGGACCTCATCAAAGGGCGCAATTTTTTTTCATCGAACACATAAATATTATAGTTGTGTTAGTAAGCCCAAATGGCACCACAACAAACTCATAATTCCTTTACCTCATTCAGAATTCGATCCTATGGATATCCTCATATTTAATGCGTATTTGATGATATTGTGATCTTAATTCAATCATGGAGAAGGTTGTTGCTTATTGCAACTAATCAAATGGGTCATATATTCTTGCCAAGGGGTACCCATTCTTAATGGTTGCCTTATTCAGTTGATTGCAATCAATGCACAACCTGAGTGTGCCATCCTTCTTCTTCATGGATAAGACGGGTGCTCCCCATGGTGACACACTTGGCCGTGTGTAACCTTTGTTCAAACTTTCCTTGAGTTGTAGTTTCAACTCAATTATTTCAGTTCTACTCATTCTATATGGGGCCTTGGATGATGGATTTGATGAGAGAATTAGTTCAATGGAGAAATCCACCTCCCTATGAGGAGGAAAACCAAGAATTTCTTCAGGGAATATAGCTTGAAACTGGTTCAAGATAAGGTATTTTAACAGAAAATTACTATCGTGATTCCTGTCATTGTTGTTATCTTTAGTGTTGCTAGAAATCTTCATGAGAAATAAGATACATCCCTTCATGTGGCTTCTCTTGGCTTGCATGGCCGAAATTAATTAAACTAACATGGGATTTGATTTTCCCCACAATACTATGCTCTTAGTCCTCATCAAGACAGTTGAAGGCCTTTTCATAACATTCCACCTTTGAATGATGCTCGTATAACGAGTCCATGCCCAACAATGTGTCATATGCTCTGAGTAGTAACACAATGAAATTGGAAACAATCGACATCCCATTTATCACAATTGGGCATGATCTTACTATGTGCTCAACTCTCCTTATTTTACCCATGGCTAGTTGAACTAGAAAGGATCAGTATTCACTTCCTTTCTCAATGCACATTTTTCAACAATGATGGGAACTATATAATTGAAATTTTAAATAGGGTCGATAAGAACTAAAATGCTTTGGTCACAAAGCATACCTTACATTTCTATGATTTTTTCTTTGTGATTGGCTTGGAGTTCACACATTATTACATCAATTTTGGGTATATTTTGGGAAACATATTTGATTTTCTTAACTTCTTGTGATAGCCCCAGGCCAATGTTCTTTTTTTGTGGGAAATCCTTCATTAAGTGATTCTCTCCACAATTCTAGCACTTATATTAACATTTCCTATAATTCTTAGCCTCTGCCCTCTTAAGTTGAGTAAAGAAGCCTATGTTGAACTTTTGTTTATGTTCTTGATTAACAAGGGCTATATTCATCTCCTTGAGTGATTTATTCCTTTTTCCTTTGAAATTAGCACTACTTTTGGATTTCCATTCTAATTTATACTCAGGTATGAACCTATATTGGTCATAAAAATGCTTCAAATTTATGATTTCAGCTTCAAGGGTCCATGGCGCATCGAATTCAATTAAATATTTTAATGTTGATGGAATTCCACTGCATGATGTATTACTAAATATTTTCCGTATCATCTTTAAGGTAGGGGACATATCTTAACAACTCCATAAATATAGTGGTATAATCTTGATAGGTAATTTTCCCCATTCTGAGCTCATAAAATTCCTTAGCCTTGATATCAAAATACCTCTATAATAGGTATTTATCCTTGAAGTATCCTTAAAATTCACCCTAAGACAACTCCTCTTCTTTGATTCCTTTTATAGTTTTTAGATCTTCTCACCAAATATCATATTCTGAAGAATTTTCTCATTCCCAGTAGAGAGGATTATGCATCCTATGATTTCTTCATCTCACCTTCCAATGTGGGAGGTTTAACTTTCTTAAATTCCTTTGGTACTCTTTCCCTCATTCCTTCATGGTGATTATGATTTTCCCTTCTGTGAGTGTTTTCATTAAAATACTCATGGGTGTTTTCCTTATTTTCAGGAATATCCAAAAGAGTTCCTCCTTTCAGAATGTCTTCACTTAACAACCAATGCCTCTTTCTAGATTTTCTCACATCTATTCCATTCATTCTTTCTTCTTATTCTAGACTGAGGCCTTGTCTATCTCTTTGACTAGTTCCTAACTCATGATGTCCTTGCCATTTCAAGTTTGAAAGGATTGTGTGATAGAATTCAATTCTAATTTTATTTCCTGTGCTTTGACAAGCCTCTTTTGTGCCTTAATGAGACTCTCATTATCTACCTTATCGCTCCTTATTTAAGCTCTCAAGCTGCTTAATGTATCTATCCAATCAGGATATTTTAACCCTCCTCGCTACTCAACTGATCTCTCCTCTTCAAATGATCTTTCCTCTCCATATTCGTATTGTAACTAGTTAGTGTTGTATTGCACAATTCCTATCCTCATTCTTGTTGGATTTTAATGTATTCTTATGTGCTGGAAATGCACACACATAACTGTTATATTAAACATACATAAGTGCACAATATGTATCATCACCTTGGTTTTATTTTGGAAGTCTGGATAATGTAAGGATAGCTATAAAATTACATGTTATGTTATAAAATTAATATTAATGAAATCATGTTGAATATTTGGTGCATCAATACAATAGAATCAAATCAAGCATTAATACTATGCTACATGTATTCAAATCACAATGTAAGCACACCAAACAATACCTACAATCAATTTACACAAAAAAAAGTTATAACACCTATCATATGTTCTATATCCTTATATGTTCTCCAAAGGTCTAGTGTTGAACCCTTGCTCCACTTTGTAACATACCCCCTACTATCCCTAGCCCCTACTAAGGGTAGAAAGAGGTAGTCACTATGATGACCTGACCTCCATATTCTTTTCATGGAAACGAGCTCTAAATTCTTTCATCATTTTTCAACTACCTTAAAATTAGAAACAAATGATATGATTTTTAGTGGATAATTATATTGTTTTTCATCCATATCAATGCATTTGGAGTGAAAAAGTGGAGGAATCAACTCATGGGATTGTTTTAACTGGTGGGACCCAGTTTACAAAAACAATGTCTAAAACCTTCCAGGAGTTCTTTGAGGTATCAAATGATTTTTTGGGGGTAAAATTTTTTCGCTATAGCGCCGAACCATTTCATGTTGTTCTACACACAAATAATTTTCCAACGGCACAAGAAGAACATCAATCCAAGTCCATATGCAAAAGTTATGCCACTCAGAAGTAGACCTTCCTGTTTTCACACCTATATTTTGGGAGGATGCCGCGTCAACCCCCATTATTCATGGAAAATGGGATAGCCACATGATTATGATGTAAAATACTCTATAATATTCTATATTTTATCTATAGTTAAGAGTTGATGTAGTCAAAATTAACCACTAGTAGGCTATCGGGTTGTGTTATCACTGGGCCACTAGGAGGAAGAGGCATTCCATTCTTTCCAGTGATTTTCGTTCCATAGTTGAGAAAGGATATCCAGGAGAGATAGGAGGTAGAGGAGATAGAGACGATATGTACACTCTAGCAGTCCACATGCCACATGCATTACATTTTTGTACCAGCATCCATATTCTAGACAGAGAAAGAGAGCAAAGTGACCTCACTTTCCCGCTGGGTTTTCTACTGAAAGGGTTTCCCAGGGAGAATTTATTATGTATTATGTGTGTGTGTGTGAGCTTATTTTTTCATTCTCTAGTTTTTTTCATAATTTCCATTCACATTCATGCACTAATTACAATTAAAACTACAAATATAGAATTTTAATAAAACTGTAATAGTGTAAAATTTCAGTATTTTAATATATTATTATCAAATATGTTGTTATGAACTATCTAGTGGAATATCCATGACAATTTATAGATAATTTGGTATTAGAATAGGTTTTTTTTGGTATTTTGTGGAGATTGAAGGGATCTATATTGATGGGGCCGAAAATCATAAAACCCTAATCATGGGTGACAAATTTGTAAACAAGCCTCATGACCCTGTGGAGGTGAGGTTTATGCAACTGGAAAAAGAAGTCACATATATCAACTGTAATGTTAGCCTTATCATGGTATATTTGAATAGAAATATGGGGATATTTGGATAATATGGGGGTTTGAATGTAGAGGAAAAATTAGGATGAGAATCAGAAGACTTGGGAGAAACAAAGAACCAGTCGAAGAAAGAACCCAAAAAAGATCAACCTAGTTCGAGTGTCATGAAAAAATCAAAGTCCCTATTTAAAATGGAAACAAAGGTTGATATAAATATATACCACGATGATATTGATTCTCTAAATCCAAACCACTGATTGTAATAACTAGAAGTTTATTTTAGTTTCCATCACATCAAGGAAGGGAAAAGATCCCATTCGCTCAGCTAAAATTAGAGGTCCATGCACTTACTTGGTGGGAGAGCCACAGAGAAACCCTATTATTGGAGGGATAACCATAAATTACTAAGTAGGAGGATTTCAAAACCCTCATTAAGTCATAGTTTTATCTGATTTGGTACATGGAAGACCAGTGGATCTAGTGGAATTACTTCAAGCAAAAGTTGAGCCAAAGCATGCATGAGTACACCAAAGAATTTAGAAAGATGGATATAATGTTGGGTATCTCTCCAAAGAACCCAAATGTACTACTCAAGTATTTGAGGGGTTTTCACCGCCATCTGTGTGTGCAAGTGATATTTTTCAAGATCAAATCGGTGAACAAGGATTGTGTATAGGCACAGTAACTGGGGAACATATCCCTAAATAGAGCACAATCAAGTGGATAAAAGTAGAAGGGGAAATAGGTTGCTTCTAAGGAGGGAAATAAGAATAAAAAATGGGGAAAATATAAAAATATGAGAGCCCCAACATTTCAGTGCAAATATCCTAGAAACCACTACAACCACTATGACATCGATGGCCATACAAAGGAGAAGTGTTGGAAGTTGCATCCATAGCTAAATCCGAAGAACAAGAAGAAGAATCTCATGGCCACTGATTCGAGAAACCAAGTTGAAAGTAGTTCAGACATGGATGAGAATATCGTAGTTACATCAATGCAAAAGGAGGTGAATCTGAGTAGTCTTCAACAATACGAAGAGAAAGAAATGACCAAACTCTTCCATATAAAGATACAGGTCAAGAAGACAAATATTGATGCTCTATTTGACTCAATATCACAGGAAAATATCATTGTAGTAGAGATGGTCAAGAATATGGGGCTATAATTTTGTTATCATCCAAACTCATATCCATTGGGATGGGTAAATAATGATATAGAGTTGAAGGTAACAAAACATTGTAAAATTATATTTACTATTAGTGTTGATTTTATTGATGAAGTAGATCTAGATGTGGTTCCCCTTAATGTATGTGGAGTCATGTTTGGGAGTCCATACATGTACATACGTGATGCAATATTCATGAGGAGAGCCAACCAATATTGGCTCGTCAAGTATGGAAAATCGTTTATCATCAACGCACAATAAGTCAAGTAAAAAATTTCACTAGTGAGTGCCAACCAAGCCAAGAAATTGATCAGTTCCAACAAGAAGTATGTTTTATTGTTTTTACGATAAATTTAGTCTGAAGAGGAGTCAATATGAGTCAATGCATCCCTGGACTGGTGTATTAAGAAATAGAAACACAAATTGGAGGAGTTGTTACAGGCATACATGGATGTGTTCCAAGAGCCTAAAGGGATACAATTTAGGAGGGAAGTGGAGCACGAGATCCAACTATTGTTGGATTCCCCCTTGTCAAAAATTAGCTTGTACATTTATTCTGTTATAGAAGCAAGTGAGGTGAAGAAAAAATTGCAACAAATGTTGGAACATGGTGTCATTTGACTGAGTACATCACCATGTGGGTCACCCATCATCATTATTCCAAAGAAGGATGGGACTTGGTGGATGTGTATAGATTACAAGGTGTCGAAAAAAATCACACTAAACAATAAATAACCCCTGCCTAGGGTAGATGATTTTGTGGATCAGTTGCAACAAGAAAAATACTTCACCAGGTTGGACTTGAAGTTTGGATATCTCCACATTCGAGTCAAAGAAGAAGATACCTAGAAGAATGCCTTCAAAACTAGGAAAGGTTTGTATGAGTGTTTATTCATGCCATTTGGCCTATGTAATGCACCAATTATGTTTATGAGATTAATGAATGATATAATGCACCCTTTTATAGATTCATTTTTCATTGTCTATTTGGATGATATAATGGTATATAGTGCTACATGGGAGGAGCGTATTTCACATTTGATGTTGGTGCTAGTGTATTTGGGGTATGTGATCGGTGGAGGAGAGTTGAAGATAACTCCTTCAAAGATGGGGGCCATCATGAAATGGTCAATGACTACTTATGTTTTTTAGGTCAAGAGTTTCATTAAAGTAGCACATTACCTAAGGAAATTCATAAACTCATTTTTAGTGGTAGTGATACCACTCCTTGCCATAACAACAACTGGTAAGATTTTCCAGTGGGGAAAAGGTTAGCAGAGGGATTTCGAGGAGTTAAAGAAGAATATTATTCAAGCACCAGTTCTAGCATTACTAAAATTGCAATGACCTTTTGAAGTGGAGACAAATGCGAGTGTTTATGCTATGGGAGCTTTCTTAATGCAGGGAGGAAGGCTTGTATGTTACCATTAAAAATGTTTTCATGGGGCACTTCTTAAATACCCTACCTATGCTAAGGAGCTCTATGCCATGGCGCAAGTTTTGAAGAAGTGGAAGCACTATATTATGGGAAAGGAGACAAAAATCCACATATATAACCAACTGTTACAGTGCTTGTAGGCATAAAGTAAGCTACAACAGACCAGGCATTAGAAGTGGATGGAGTTTTTACTGCAATTTCATTTAGTGATCAAGTATTAGAAGGGAAACATAAATAATTTGGTTGATATGGTTTCAAGGCCACCCACATCGAATATTACAACTTTGGGGACTCCTATGCACATGGATCCATTTACCCATGATGCGTACATAGAGGCATATTCTCCAAGGAGGTGTATTAACAGTGGTAGAGTCATATTCATGTGCATGATGGGGACAAAACCATTGAATACCATCTCTAGGATGGGTTACTCTATAGGATAGATAATTTATATGTAATTAAAGGTGAGAGATTGCAGTTGATTAGAGAGGCTCATACCTCCAAGGTTGTAGGGAACTTTGGTGTAGGGAATAACATGGATAACTTGAAGAGGTATGTGTATTGGCCTAAGATGCAAGAGAATGTAGTTAGGTTCATCAGAGGATGCATGCTTTGTTGCACCAACAAACCTAGAAACAAGAAACATGGTCTATATCATCCCTTACCTATACCTACTTGTCCTTGGGAAAGCATTTCCATGGAATTTGTGGGAGTTTTACCGACAACTAGGAAGGGACGTAAAATGAGTAGTAAAACTCCATGGCATTGTTGACATTATGGCTCATTTGTTTGATCGACATTGATTTCAACCTAATAGTATTGGTCTTGGAGGATTCCTTGGTTTTTGTTGGCATTGATGTCAACATGGTAGTATGTGATTATTTATGTACATGGTTTATTATTTGATTGGATGTTTGTTTTGATGCCCTGTACAAATGCCATCACTGAGCAGGAAGCAACAAAATTATTCTTTGGACAAGTCGGGTGCACTTTGGGATACCAAGGATCATCATTTCATATAGGGATACAAGATTTCTCGGTGAATTCTAGACTACATTGTGGGAGAACATGGAGTCATGAAGTTGAATATATATATAACATTCCATCCACAGATAGATGGGTAGACAGAAGTAGTCAACAAGAATATGGTGTATCTTCTAAGGGGATACAACCAGAAGCATCTGAAGACCTGGGATGAAAATATGGTATATATGCAACATTCTTACAACAGGAAGTCCACACTTCTACGAGAAAGTGACCCCGATTTGAAATTTATTTTGGATATTTTCCACCTTCACCATTGAACATTTGATATTGGAAGTAATGAGGAGTGAGGTAAGATCTTAAAATGGATGCTTTGATGGCTGAAAAATTTATAGAGAAGATTAGGCAGAACCATCTATAGGTACAAGAATAAGCACATGCATGATCAACACATAACAAAGAATTCATTCAAGGTGGGAGACATAGTATGGTTACAGTTGAAAAAGGAGAGGTTGCATGGTCCTAGTAAGAAAATCAAGGCTCTGAGGTATGGTCCCTTTGATATACTGGAAAAGGTGGATGATAATTCCTATTGACTCAATTTACCACCATATATGTGAATTTACTCAGTTGTGAATATAGAGAATTTGAAACTCTATGAGCCTTCCATGCTATATTAGGAAGAGGAACATGACCTACCTTATGTGGAGGATTTTGCACCAGATGCTCAGGAAAAGTTGATAGAAGATACAATTTTGAAGAAGAGATCATTAACTACAAGAAAGAGGAAACATGAACTTTGGAAGATTGGGTTGAAGGGAAAACTTCCAAGAAAAGCTAAATTGTACACCAGAGAGAAGGTGGAGGAAAAATTTCCTCACTGCATTCAGTAAAATATTTTAGGGACCAAAAGCCTCCCAAAATGTGGAGGTGTGATATGGATTGGATCATTATATTTTTTTTCATTGATCTCTATGATTTGGAGTGGAAAAAGTGGAGGAATCAGCACATGGGACCATTTTTATCATCGGGACCTAGTTTGGAAAAACATGGTCTGAAACATTCAGGGATAATTTTTAGGTATCAAATGAAGTTTTTTGGGGGTAAAAATTTTCAAGTTATAAAGTGGAACCATGTCATGCTATTATACACAAAAATATATTTCCAACAACACAAAAAATTTGTAAATCAGAGTTCATATGCAAAAGTTATGCTACTCAGAAGTTGATCTTCCTATTTTCACACCTGTAGTTCATGAGGATGCTGCATAAACCCCCATTATTCTTGGAAAAGGGGCTAGACATGTTAATATGATGTAAAATACTATAAAATATTCTATATTGTAACTCCAATTAAAAGTTGATGTAGTCAAAAGTAACCACTAGTAGGCTATCGGGTTGTGTTATAATCGGGCCACTAGGAGGAAGAGGCATTCCATTCTTTCAAGAGCACTTTGTTCCATAGCTGAGAAATATAGCCAGGAGTGATAGGAGGTAGAGAACATAGAGAGGATATGAGCACTGTAGAAACCCATAGGCCACAGACATTACTTCTTTGTACCTGCAACCATATTTCCCGACAGAGAAAGAGAGCAAAGCAACCTCACCTTCCAGCAGGATTTTATCGTGAAATGGTTTCCCAAAGAGAATATCTTGTGTCTTATGTGTGTGTATGTGAGCTTATTTTGTCATAATTTCCATTCACATGCATGCACTAATTACAGTTAAAACTACAAATCTATAATTTTAATAAAACTGTAATAATGTAAAAATTATGTATTTTAATATATTATTATGAGATCTGTTGTGACGAAATATCCAGTGGAATATCCATGGCAATTAACAGATCACAATACCATCACATTCATCTCATCAATACCTTTGTCGTGATATAAACATTTCCTCAATTTGAATCCTAGATCAAAATATATAACCATTTAAATATTGGCCTATTAAATTTTTCCATGACACCCTTACCTACCACGTGGCACCCACGTGACCTCCACATAGTTCCCACGTGGCTATCCATGTCATTTCCATGCCATAGGACAACCACCAACCTGGCTCTACCTTAATATAAATATAGTGATGAGTAAACATCCATGGCACTGTTAGAATTTATGGCTCAATTGTTATGTCAACATTTATGTCAACCTAATAACATTGGTGTTGGAGGATGCATTGGTGTTGGTTGGCATTGATGTCAACCTGGTAGTATGTGATTTTTTATGTACATGGTTTATTGGTTGACTATTTTATGGTATCTGATGTGTATGTAAATGGATGATCTACTACATGGTTTCTTGGTACATGTATTGGGCTTATTCTAGTGAGATGTTACTTGACATGTGCATTGGGAGAAAAAATTACCTTGGTGGTTGCAGATGTTAGTGCATATTTTTGGCTTTTGAGTGGATGCCTTGGAAGGATGATGAGTTACTATGCCTAGTTGACAGTATTGGAGAATTTATGGTCATTTCTATGGTAATATGTCAGTGTATGGATGGTTTTAAGCTTGCATGATCAGTTGCAAGATCTAACACTAATGGTTGCACATGTTGGAGTAGTTGTGGTGAAGTTTGATGGCTTGAATGTTGGAGCAACTGATGGATGGAATTCAAGTCAACCTCGTTTGAATTATGATGATGGTGGAATTTCTAGAGTGGATTTATGGATTGTTGCAGAGGCTTTAGTGGCTTCGTGAGGACTTATTGATGATGATCAACTAGTGTAGAAAGTTTAAGTAGGTTATGAGCAGAGGAAATATGTTTTTGAGCATCCTCTACCACAGTTACTTGCATGATAGTGTTATGGGAGCGACTAAAAGCTCCATTCACTATCATGAAGGTTTATGGGAGTTATTAAGGAGTTACAGTCGCATGGATCCTATGTTGTGGGTGCAACCTAGATTTTTCATGAGAGTTTCCTTGCATTCCTCACGCTCATCAAGTGTTTTTTTTCCGGCGTGTCTTGTTTGAGAGTCTTCATGTAAAGGTTGGAAAAAGGTTATTGTGCTTCTAGATTATGGTTAAAAGAGAATATTCATTTGTAAATGAAGTTAGTGACTAGATTGAGTCAATAAGAATTGAACCAAACCACTTCCATCATATGAAAATATCTCCACCAGAGTATTGGAATTAATTGATTTAATCATCTTCAGAAACTATAAATATGTGGAGAAATGATTGCTCATTTGGTTGGTTCATAGTGTTTCTGTTGGGGCCTTTGTTTTGGAAAAGGATAAAACATTTTTGGAAGTTACGGGCTAGTAGTTTTTAATGTGGAAACTTGCAGAGATCCATTGTGGGTTGTGGAGGGTCGTTGTGAGTTGCAGATAGTCATTGGGCAGGTGGAAGGTTGCGAGCAGACAACTGCACAAGTGGAAAGAATAGATGATAGTAAAAAGAAGAAATACTCCAAGAAGAAGAATGAAGAGTGGAAAAAAATGAGGAACATTGGAGTGCAGTAAAGCAACCAAGTGAAAAATAAGGAGGAATTGCCAATGCGGAAGAAAGAGGGTAGATAAGAAAGAAAGAGAACCAAGGAGGCAATTAGTTTTTGGGTTTTGGGTTCCGTGAATAGATTTCTGCGGAGACTTTGATATTTGATGCAATGATCTGTGTTGAAGTTAATATATATATACCGATTGTGGGCATTATTGTGTAAAGATGAATGTGTTTCGGTGTATGATGTTTTAGAGGACTAATTAAAATTTTCTGATAGTACATTTTGATGTATCTAATGTGATATGTATCCTCTTTGAATAATGGGTAATGAGATTTTTTTATGCATGATAATAGTGTAATGACATTATACCATTGTTGGAGCAGGGTCCCTTAAGACCGCATTTTTTGGATCAAATAATAGTATTTTTTTAGTTTTGAGTCATGCGCGCTAAGAAATGCAGAGTCAAGGGGCTTTGGGGTAGGTCAAAGCCCCTTCATGAGTTTTAATGGGTTAAAGGGTAAATCTAGGAGCCCCAAACCATGGTTTGATGACCTTAGTATGAGGGCATGCTAAGGTATAAGTAGAAGTCTAGATCGAGTTGGATAAGATATTTTTTGGATGGAAATAAATGTATGAATGTTGATGATAGATCCATGAAGTAAGTCTGTGATAAGTGTCGTGTGTCCGAAAGGCTCTTGCTAGCTATGTGCACGGAGACCTTAGTCCGGTTGTGTGCAGACCCTGCTGGTTGTGTGTGCAGGTAGATCTAAATAAGTGTAAGGGTTTATGTGGACTGTAAAGTGTTTCTGAGAATATCTAATGAATAAATATATATTTTGGGTAACTCTGAGTACTAAATGCATATGTGATCTATTTTTGTGATATTTTTCTACATATGAAGTATGTTTCATGCTTATGATTTATATTACCTGTGATTGGATCAGTCGCGTACTTGTTTTACTGTTGACATGAATGTTAATAGCATAGATCTATTGCTGTAAGGACTGAATATCACTTTTCTAAAGGAATTGTAGATCTATTATTGGTGCGCATGCAGGGTTAGCCTGCGTAAGTTTACCTAGGGTTTCTAGTTAGGGTTTATGGTTACGGTTTCTAGTGTGCAAGAAAGACCGTAAATAAGTAGATCTTAAACCACCCACTTCATTTAATTCTCTCTCAGGGTGTGGAAACCTAGTTCTAGCACCCCCCCCATATTTCAGCGGGTGAGACTTTGGCCTCTACAAGTAGGTCATTGCTGAAAGGGCCAGTAGTAAGAGGGTTTTGTTAGTTACACACTAACTCTGAACCTGGGTTAGGACCCCTCAAGCCAAAAAATGGTTCCTTTTTCGAGTCCAGAATCACTTTGAGAGAGATTGTATGATGTGGCAATCATAAAAAATTGAATTAGAAGACTGGTTTGAGGAAAAGATACAAGAATTCACCATCAAATAAAACATAAGTAAGAAGCTCTCTATTGAAGATTGGAAACAAAAGTATAATTTTACAGAGGTTAAAGAAATTTTCTTTGTGACCTTTTTCCATGAATTATAGGAGTGGCTGCTAAGGTTAGCTGATTTTAAGACCTGCTGGAAGGACGATAAAATCACTCAGTGGTCACCTGATTTGATCCAACAGTTAGAAAAGGTTGATAACATCATTACTCGGACTGTAGACCATTAGGTTGATAGAATTATAGGTGGATTTGTGACTGAGTTTGTAGTTGATTAGTTTGTGTCATATTTCGAAGCAGAAAAGAGGTTCTTCAAAGGACCGAGAGTTAGGTTCATACGCTCTTTGCCTTTGTTGATTAAGATGCTATTGTGCAAAAAAGATGTTCTGTGCAGTCACATTGAGTGAATGTCCCCAAACGATTTTGAAATAACTACGGGCAGTGGAAAGTACTTCTGGGTTAACTAAAGAGGTGACAGATCGATATAAATCCCTCTAAGAAATCGGCCTAAGAGTGATACAAAGAGTGGTGAAGCTACGCACGCAGGAGGTAATCCTCCAGCCACCCAAAATTCGAACTCGCGCAGCGGTAGGTAATCTCCTACTCCACCTTCGCCACCACCATGGGGCGATATGGTTGTGCATATGAAGCTACCCACCTTCAACAGGGCACGAGACGAAGACATGGATAGGTTTTGGTTTGTTGTAAATGCAGTATGGACTGCAAAAAATGTCACTACTGATGTTGTCAAACGAGCACAACTAGCTATGGCATTTGAGGGTCGAGCACTGTATTGGTTTATGGGATATCTGACGCAGAACATTGACCCTACTGTCGATGAGATCAAGAAATCTTTAAAGCAGTAATTCAGGAAACCAAATTCATACTCACAATGTGTAATAGAGCTAAAATAAATCTGACAAGAGTCGAACAAATTTTTTTGGGAGGTAGATCAACAATTGAAGTGCACTATCAATGACGGAGGATTTGTCTACGATGATAAGCAAAACAAAGAATGGTTTATTTCCATGCTCCTGCCAAATTTTGTGGCCCCATGAATCAATAGAAGATTAATTCTCAGGTTGAAGCCCTTGAAGTTGCCATGAAACCAGGAAGCCGTGTCCAGAACTGATGACCAATTTGGAACTTTGAAAATCCAGGATTAGTTAGAAGCAATGCATCTGTAAATTCATAACTTGCGCAAGGACAAGGGGAAGGAGGCTTGGGCATAGGTATGGCGTATATGCTGTAAAGGTTCTGGTCATACAAAAGATCAGTGTCCCTTGCTCCAAGATTATATGCAAGAAGGGGGACTAAATCCATTGCGACTCAGGAGTGTTGCAGGATCAAGCAGTACCCCCATGCTGTGGTGCACTGACTGTCAAGTAGCTGGTCGACATGACACAAACATGTGCCCCCGATTAGGAATTTATGTTCCAGAGCTGAAGTAGAAATGGTGTAGGTTTTTTTCTTTGGTTGGCCACGATGAGCACCATTGTCACACATGTTAGCCCCCTATAAATTCCTTAACAAGCAAGCAGGGGGCTAAATTGTTTTTGAGCCTTCAAGGAATGCATTTTTCTTGAAAAACACATCATAGAAGCCTCCTTGTGCCTTGTGTCCTTTGATTAAATCTCCTCCGCTGTTTCCATCCACAAAGCCTCACTGATTGTAAAAATTGTGCTCCAAAAGGCCTTTATTTACCCCTTGTACCACTGCAGAAATCTCCATTTCATCCCTTTTTTCCCTTTTTTCAAAGCCTCCCTTCCACCCCAAAATCCCTCCCCTAGTCCTCCTAAACCATCCTAAAATCCCCTTTAAACCACGCATACACCCTTGGTTTGGCCAAGCAACCCCTTTTTCCTCTATCGTTATCCCTATTTGGCTTTGATTTTCATTAAAAACGAGCCAAAAAACCCATTTTCTACCTTTGTAACGGGCCAGCCCCCTTCGGCTAGCTCCCTTGACCTTTTCCCCACGTGACCCGAGCGCCAAAACCAGGCGCTAGCCCGAAAATCGTTTAGTGTGTTTGGTTATCAGGAGCGTTTCTAACCGTTGATTTCCCAGCCATCCGACGGTCCATATTCATCTGCCCTGGTGGTCCCCACACCAAAACACTATGCAGAAACCGGCAGTATCTATCGCACCGCCTTTGGGAGGTGGGCGGTATTTTTCATTTCGGAGTGATTCCACTCATCGCATGACGCGTGGCTCCGTGCACTATTCATAAACCTCCCTCCATCACGCATTAATGTTCGTCCACAGATCTGGCGCGCTATTTTTGTACACCGTCCAATCTGGGGCTGGCCATCCGACGGTAGTCGCACCACGAAGTTGCGCGGGAGTTAACCCAAGGCAAATAGATCCCCTCACCCACCATCTGTCGCCCTTCGACACGTCCTCAACTGTCGATCTCTTCCTGAGATCGGACGGTCCAGATTTAATGCACGCCCACCATTGACCCGGTCCCGCCACGTCACCCATTCCACGTGTTTCATCACATTTTTTGCCCATCCCTTTATATATATTCCATTCTAAGGTTCTGCATTTAAATTTCCATTCTTGCCACCTTCGACTGCATCTCCCGCTGATCCACTACGTTTCGCCACAACATCCTCTGCATTCATCATCCTTGTCCGTGCCACGATGCCATTTTCACAGTCATCCGTGCCACCCTCCCCGTGCATGTTTTCTTAATGTGTTTTCGTGTTTTACAGGATTTCAGGTGGTGAAAACCTCCTCTATTCACAGTCACTGTCACGGTGGAGAAGAACGTAGGGAAGAGCATGCACAAAGATTGTATTTATGAAGAAAGCCTGGGAAGGAGCCATGCCAGTATGTGCATTCAAAGAACAGAGCTAAACTCTGTCCAACCTTCCAGAACCATTTAAAGCACAGACTTTGCAGACAGAGAGTATCAGTGAAAAGCAAAGAGTTTAAAGGCGTGTAATTGAAGATTTTGAGCCTTAACCTAACAATTTAAAGGCAGGGTACCAGATTGAAATCTTGTGGATCACTTAGAAGGTCCAGCGCTCAGAAGACCATATCATCAAGGTGTTTAAATCAGCAGAATGTTTCCTCCTGAGAAAGGACACGGTACACATTATTGTTTCAGTCTACATTGTGTCCAAGTGAAGCTCCCCCCCCTGACAGAAGTCCTATTCCATTAGAAGCATTTGCTACAAAGTATGGCAGACCTGAGTCATTGATTTTTTTTTGTTCAGTTCACCAGAGTGTTGCAGCAAGTACATCAGAGACATACATTGAGTAAATTGCAGCCTGACGAAGACTACTATTTCTTCCAAAGAGTACTGAAGATGAATGCCCAGAATTTAAACAGAATGGGCTTCGGCCCTCTTTCTTTTATGAGTTTTAATGCTTCATTTAGTTTTTCACCTACCTCCTCTGCTCTCTTTAGCTATAAAATTCATGAAGGAACTCATTGTAAAGGTTTTTGATTAGATATCTGAGATTTGTAAGTTGTTTCCTTGAGACACAGTCTCTGTGTGAAGTTGTAAGATAGGCTGAGGAAGATGTATCCAGAATGAATATTAAAAGTTGTTGGCAATGTTGTACATGACTGGTGTTGCTCTTAATATGACAAGCACATTTCTTTGGATCCTGATTTAAAGCAGCGGGTGATGTTTTCTATCTCTGTGTTTTATTTCATTTCATTACATTTCTTCTGGCACGCATCAGAAATCTGGCATAGGATTTACCCTTGATAGGTACCCTATGTCTCTGCTCTCCCTGCCTTTAATTTTTTTTCTGCTATATGTGTATCTGAGGATTGATTTCAATTGATTTAACTAGTGTAGTGGTCAGATTTATCACTAGCTGATGTATGAATTAATGAGGTCAGTGTTTCGGATGTTCTTGTTAAGGTTTAATTGAATGAATTGGGAACACTGGAAGGTCTAGAATTTGGTTTCTGTCTCACTAGGATCCTTTTCTATTGGTTAAACTCTGATAATTTCCCTTAAGCTAGAGGCCAAAGCATTGAGAGTTCAAAGTCTCTCTCTGATCTCAGGTCTTTAACTTCGTGTTCTAAATCTTTAAATTTCCTTGTCTGAAGAGTTTACCTTTCAGGTTTTGGATCACAGGATGTTCAATGGTACGTCCTATCCCTGGATCAGATTTCTGAAAGGTCACCTCGGAGGTTTCCTTGCCTTTCACTTTATTTCTACCTTTCATGCCACACTATCATCTTTAAGATCCAAATGCTTTAGATGACTAGCCCAATTGAAAGCCTGCATATTGAATAGCAAGTAAACCCTTTCCTGACTCCATTTTCCCAATGGTCTTGAAATTTCCCTAAAATATATCTCCTTTTCCTAAAATCCTCTTTGCTCAGCCTTGTCTCATTTTAAACCCTTCTTTCCTGATTCCTAACAACCAAACAAAAATCAAACAAAAAAACCCCATGCCCATAACTAGCCTAATATCTTAACTTTGAGCTTCAAAGACAAAAACCTTTGCTCATATAGAGAGATCCCTCTCTGGACCCAGGAGGGCTAGATCTTGAGGTCTGAAAGTGGTTCTGATGTTGTCTCATCTTTTGGTCCTGCCAATCTGGCCAAAACATGGGAACCCCAACATAATGGCGACTCCACTGGGGATAAAGACCACTTAGCCTAGATTGGCTTTTAATTGCTGATGGTGGACAACAGCCTGCTCCAAACAGTCAAATTCATCCACCTGGCAACTCCACACTCCATAACTCCCAAAAAACCAAATGACTCCACTGGTAGAAGACTTTGAACTGGTTGAGAAGATACAGTGACCTCGTTCTGATTTACAAACATGATTCCACGCATACAGAGAAGATATGCCCCAATGAGTAGGGAGCATATCCCTGGATTCCCACACAAAATGCCTAAAGTGGACTGGTTAGAAGACCTGCCTACCTTTCAGGGTGAAAACGTTGATGACCCCTTGCTACATCTCATCAAGTTTCATATACATGTGTGGAAATTTAAAGTTGAATGGCTAATGAAAATGTTCATGGCAACATTAGAAGGAAAAGCTAGGGTCTGGTATGAATGGTTAGAACCTCGGAGTTTGTTTTCTTTAAGGGACATGAACCAAGTATTTTACAAGAATTATAAAGGAAACTCTCCATCCTTATCATGGGATTTTTTTAATCAATCTCAGAATATCATACAGTACCTATTAGATATTGATGAGGATTTGGTTAATATGCATCCTGAAGATCTGTTAACATCCATTCAAGAATTTCATATGCATCCTAGCTATCACAAGAACATGGATGAATCAGCTGAGGAAGAAAAAATTCAAGAGACCGTAGACATTCCTCAAGATATTCCTGAAAACTCAGATGTTGATCCACCATCCCTTGCAGTTGAGGCTTCAGATGACATTCTACCTCAAATCCAGTCTTCAAAAAAAACAGAGAGCTGCTGCACTTCTGCACAAAGGAACACAAGACCATCTTCCCCTTTGACAGAAGAAGAAATAGATCAGATCATCAATGGAAAGCCAGCCTCTGAATTTTTTTACAGATCAGAAATTATTGTCCATTCATCTGTTGAGATTTGTTGTACAGAGTTGGAAAGCTCACATGTAAATCAAAGTGAAGAAAAATCTGCTGATAATCCAGTATTTCCGGTTGGTAGCATTACTTATATTCATGATTTTCCTATTTTGATCTATCTGATGATGATGTTCTCCAAACAGAAGATGATCTTGCAGGGTCATCATTAGTAGATTTATGGGAGGAAAATCAGTTCCCTTTACTTCCAAAGAGTAATGAGCCAATGCAGGCTATTTATGATACTAATGAAGAAAGCTTTAAGAGTGCAGAAGAGGGTGAAGGATCTCTAGATATTTGCTTCACTCCATTACAACTCATCAGTAATGGTTTTCACATGATTGGAGGTCAGCAGCCTTTCATCTCAGAAGATGAAGAGGAAAACCAGGAAGAGATCTTTGAGCAGTTTGAAAGCAAGGAGTTTTCTCTTGAAGAAGAGGAAGCAAAGGAACATACCCCTGCTCAAGAATACATGGATCTCTTCACAGAGCTCGGCCCACCTAATTAGAACATCCCGGAGCTCCAAGAGGACAGCACTGCCATATATGATGAGTCCTCCAGTTCAAAAAATGAAGAAGTTGAGGGAGATTCTCTTTCTCAAGAGAGTCTTATTCTTGATCCAGTGGAAGAAGAAGAAATCCTGGTTGAAGCCTGCCTGCCACATAATCATAACCAAGTATCATTTCATGATCCTTATGTTCATTTCCTACACACATTTGAAGAAGGATCAAGGGTATTTTTGAGCAGCATGTTGCATACAGCAAGAAAACTTTTTGTAGCTGCTTTTGTGGAATGAAAAAGAGTGGGAGCAGCCCTACCTATCTAGCATGCTCAAAGAGTTGAGCAAGAAAGACTAGTCATGGGATCACTTGATGGACTGGTTGCATTGGAAGACAATGATTGTTAGCTAGACTTGTAAATAGTCTAGTTAGAGTAGGGTAGGTAGGAAAAGCTAAATAAATCTCAATCTGTGAGCATGTAGTTAGTTGTTTTAATTTATAAAAATTCCAGCAAGCCAGACAGTCTAATCCTGGGTTGACTATTTTTCAATTTCTGTCTTAGAATGTAGAGAAGAAAACTGCTAGACAGTCTAATCCTAGCAGATAGTAGTGTAGGTAGAGAAAGTTATGAGGCCAACAGTCTAATCTGGTCTCATGGAGCAATAAGGGTAGAAATAGAATAGTTTTATTTTCTTGTTTGTAAAAAATAAATGATGTAAAGGGTCTGCTAGTCCAAATGCACCCTGGAAGAAAAAATTCTAGGATTGTAGGATGGGTAGGTAGATTGTTTGAGAATTTTTCTATTGATTTGATGTCTTCACAATTTGTGGCAGTTGATCCAAGAGAGAAAATGGATGGTTCAAGCAGCAGGCATCTGGCCTACACCAAAGATCATTTCTGAATTCTTGACTCCTTCAAGAAGAAGCCATCCCCATGTGGAGCCACTGTTAGCCCCCTATAAATTCCTTGACAAGCAAGTAGGGGGCTAAATTTTGAGCCCTGAGGAATGAATTTTTCTTGAAAAACACATCATCCTTGAAGCCTCCTTGTGCCTTGTGTCCTTTGATAAAATCTCCTCATTGTTTCCATCCACAAGCCTCACTGCCTTGTAAAAATTGTGCTCCAAAGGCCTTTATTTACCCCTTGTACACTGCTGATATCCATTTCATCCCTTTTTCCCTTTTTTCAAAGCCTCCCTTCCACCCCAAAATCCCTCCCCTAGTCCTCCTAAACCATCCTAAAATCCCCTTTAAACCACACATACACCCTTGGTTTGGCCAAGAAACCCCTTTTTCCTCTATCGTTATCCCTATTTGGCTTTGATTTTCATTAAAAACGAGCCAAAAAACCCATTTTCTACCTTTGTAACGGGCCAGCCCCCTTCATCCAGCTCCCTTGACCTTTTCCCCACGTGACCCGGGCGCCAAAACCAAGCGCTTAGCTCATTTGGTTATCAGGAGCGTTTCTAACTGTTGATTTCCTGGCCATCTGACAGTCCATATTCATCTGCCCCGGTGGTCCCCGCGCCAAAACACTGTGCAGAAACCAACGGTATCTATCGCACCGCCTTTGGGAGGTGGGCGGTATTTTTCATTTCGGAGTGATTCCACTCATCGCATGACGTGTGGCTCTGTTCACTATTCATAAACTGCCCTCCATCGTGCATTAACGTTCGTCCACAGATCTGGCACGATATTGTTGTACATTGTCTGATCTGGGGCGAGCCATCTGACGGTAGTCGCACCACAAAGTTACGCGGGAGTTAACCCAAGGCAAATAGATCCCCTAGCCCACCATCTGTCGCCCTCTGACATGTCCTCAACCGTCGATCTCTTCCTGAGATCGGACGGTCCAGATTTAATGCATGCCCGCCATTGACCCGGTCCCACCACGTCACCCATTCCACGTGTTTCATCACATTTTTCGCCTGTCCCTTTATATATATTCCATTCTAAGGTCAAATTCTAAGGTTCTGCATTTAAATTTCCATTCTCGCCACCTTCGACTGCATCTCCCGTTGATCCACTACATTCCGCCACAACATCCTCTACATTCATCATCCTCGTCCGTGCCACGATGCCATTTTCACAGTCATCCGTGCCACCCTCCCCGTGCATGTTTTCTTAACGTGTTTTCATGTTTTGCAGGGTTTCAGGTGGTGAAAACCTCCTCTGTTCATAGTCACTGTCACGGTGGCGAAGAACGTAGGGAAGAGCATGCGCAGAGATCATATTTATGAAGAAACCCTGGGAAGGAGCCATGATAGGATGTGCATTCAAAGAACGGAGCTAAACTCTGTCCAACCTTCCAGAACCATTTAAAGCACAGACCTTGCAGACAGAGAGTATCAGTGAAAAGCAGAGAGTTTAAAGGCATGTAATTAAATATTTTGAGCCTTAAAATAACAATTTAAAGGCAGGGCACCAGATCGAAATCTTGTGGATCACTCAGAAGGTCCAGCTCTCAGAAGACCATATCATCAGGGTGTTTAAATCAGCAGAATGTTTCCTCCTGAGAAAGGACACGGTACACATTATTGTTTCAGTCTACATTGTGTCCAAGTGAAGTTTTCCCCCTTGACAGCAGTCCTATGCCATTAGAAGCATTTTTTACACAGTATGGCAGACCTGAGTCATTGATTTGTTTTTGTTCAGTTCACCAGAGTGTTGCAGCAAGTACATCAGAGACATACATTGAGTAAATTGTAGCCTGACGAAGACTACTCTTTCTTCCAAAGAGTATTGAAGATGAATTCCCAGAATTTAAATAGAATGGGCTTCGGCCCTCTTTCTTTTCTGAGTTTTAATGATTCATTTAGTTTTTCACCTACCTCCTCTGCTCTCTTCAGCTATAAAATTCATGAAGGAACTCATTGTAAAGGTTGTTGATCGGATATCTGAGATTTGCAAGCTGTTTCCTTGAGACACAGTCTCTGTGTGAAGTTGTAAGATAGGCTGAGGAAGATGTATCCAGACTGAATATTCAAAGTTGTTGGAAATGTTGTACATGATTGGTGTTGCTCTTAATATGACAAGCACATTTCTTTGGATCCTGATTTAAAGCAGCTGGTGATGTTTTCTATCTCTGTGTTTTATTTCATTTCATTACATTTCTTCTGGCATGCATCAGAAATCTGGCATAGGATTTACCCTTGATAGGTACCCTATGTCTCTGGTATCCCTGCCTTTAATGTTTTTGCTATATGTGTATCTGAGGATTGATTTCAATTGATTTAACTAGTGTAGTGGTCAGATATATCACTAGCTGATGTATGAATTAATGAGGTCAATGTTTTAGATGTTCTTGTTAAGGTTTAATTGAATGAATTGGGAACACTGGGAGGTCTAGAATTTGGTTTCTGTCTCACTAGGATCCTTTTCTATTGGTTAAACTCTGATAAGTTCCCTTAAGCTGGAGGCCGAAGCATTGAGAGTTCAAAGTCTCTCTCTGATCTCAGGTCTTTAACTTCATGTTCTAAATCTTTAAAGTTCCTTGTCTGAAGAGTTTACCTTTCAGGTTTTGGATCATAGGTTGTTCAATGGTATGTCCTGTCCCTAGATCAGATTTCTGAAAGGTCACCTCAGAGGTTTCCTTGCCTTTCACTTTCTTTCTACCTTTCATGCCACACTATCATCTTTAAGATCCAAATGCTTTATATGACTAGCCCAATTGAAAGCCTGCATATTGAATAGCAAGTAAACCCTTTCCTAACTCCATTCACCCAATGGTCTTGAATGTTCCCTGAAATATCTCTCCTTTGCCTAAAATCCTCTTTGCTCATCCTTGTCTCATTTTAAACCCTTCTTTCCTGATTCCTAACAACCAAACAAAAATCAAATAAACAAACCCTGCGCCCATAACTAGCCTAATATCTTAACTTTGAGCTTCAAAGACAAAAACCTTTGCTCATATAGAGAGATACCTCTCTGGACCTAGGAGGGCTAGATCCTGAGGTCTGAAAGTGGTTCTGATGTTGTCTCATCTTTTGGTCTTTCCAATCTGGCCAAAACATGGGAACCCCAACAACACATTCGATTTGATGATGGACAATGTTAACCTCTATTGAGTTCAAGCCAACCCATCCTCACCAGCATCCCCCTCTGAGTGTGGTGGATCTATATCTAGAGGAATGGGAGGAGGGACAGGTGGAGGTGCAGGTCTTAGAAAAGGAAAAATCATCTGCTAAAACTGTGGAGATGTTGGGAACTATGCACGCGACTGTCTGAACCCTGCGAGAAATTATTGCAGGTATTGTAGACAGTTTGATAATTTCATTGAATATTGCCCTATTTTGATTGCTAAAATGCAGGAGAAGATCCTGCAGACACTTACGTAGAATATATAAATGGTTAGATCTGAGTTGTGAGAAGACGATACAAGTGTAAAGATAGTTACACGAAGTGGTGCTACAACTGGAAAAGATGAGGGAAAGAAGGCTAATGCTAAACCCTGGATCAGGAAGGCTTCTGACAAAAATATAGGATTTAATCTGCAGAGGGAGAAGGAGATGTTTTTATAAGCTAAAAAGGATTTTTCTACTGCAGGTGAGTCCACATCTAATTCAATCACATAAGCAAATATCGATGATGAAGTTAAGCCCTTCTTGCAAGCATGCATCAAGCTGTTACGTAACCAGAAGGCACTAGACAACCTTCAAGCCATGATAGATAACTGCGCAAAGAAAGAGTTTCCTTGAGTTGAGACCAAGGATGTAAACAAGATCTACAAGAATAAGAAGAGAATCGGTCGAGAAACGCATATGACCATGCAGATTAGGGAATATGAGATGGATCAGGTCATTCTGGACTTGGTATCTGATGTGAATGTTATACCTAAGTAAAGTTGGTAGAAGATGGGTGAACCAAAGCTGGAATGTTCCAAAATTCAGCTACGCATGGCCAATCAACAGAATATTATCCCTTTGGGAAGGATCCCATAGGTTATGGTAGATATTGTTGGAGTCAAGTTACATGCATATTTTGAAGTAATACAAATTGTTGATGATACAGAACCCTACCCTACGCTGCTAGTGCTAGATTGGGCTGTCGACATGGGGGTCATCATCAACTTGAAGTGTAGGAGTATGGTCTTTGAAAATAATGGTACTCGGGTTGTAGTAACCTTGGATCCAGCAGAAGGGGAGAGATATATAGAACTAGTGCGCGCAAAAGACAATGTCGACCATATCTACAAATTAACCGCACGAGATGAGGACTGGATCAACCCAAGTGTTGATGGGATGATGAATTGGGAAAAGGATATCTCATGCTTATCTGATCCTGATGAGGAAATGGAAAACTAGTATAATCACCTACATGATATATCTGCGCTACGCTGCCTCCAAGTCACTATGAATCTACGATGAATATCATCAGAGGTAATATAATTTCCCTATTTTGATGGTTCTCGTAATGTTGTTTCATGTTTGGAAAATTTGGAAAAGCTTTTCCCTGAAGAATGAAGGTTCTGGGCTCTCAATCTTGCTATGTGCGCAACTATAGCACGTTGGTGGGATACGTACAAAGGGAATTTTGAGGATTGGAAAGAATGTAGCAGAATGATGTAGTTGGGCTTTGAGCAACCCACTGCCCAACTGACTGAAATTTTTGGAGGTTGAGGTGATCCACGCAAACACCTGACTATATGGATGGAAGTTCGAGATAAGAAGCCCAGGTCTGAATGGGTTCACATGTTTATCCATACGTTGGGACCAATCCCTATTGAGTGGTATTTGGAGACAGATCTTCATCGAGGGACTCTCATTTAGGTTACAATGAGTGAAAGCTTTTTATTAACCTTCGGAATGGCCAGTGGATCAGAGGTCCTGGACGAAGCTATAAAAGCTATAGAGGCAATTGTCTTTTATGATTACCAGCCTCGCATATAATTTCTTGTGACAACATGGGAGGCACAGATACAGGATATTTCCAGCTGTCGAAATCTTTGAGTGGAAGATAACGATGAGGATCCAATAAATGTCAATATCCCCAGGTATGAGGGAGAGTGCATAGTCGCAGGCCCCTTGTTAGGCATGATGGATGTGACTAAGCCCTTAAAACTAAAGGAAGTCAACATTGGGATGGAGGAACAACCCAAGTTGGCCAAAGTAGGAGATTACTGGGATGATTACACAGTGGGAAAGATTACGGAGGCGTTAACAGAATATCAGGATCTATTCCCCACAAATATTTCTGAGCTAAAAGGAATTGTAGGAGACTTAGGATTTATGAAAATCACCTTGAAACTAGATGCGCGCCCTACCAAGCAACGACCATATCGGTTAAATCCAAAATATAAGCATAAAGTAGAGGAAGAACTAGAGAAAATGGTTACTGCAGGAATCATTGAGCCAGTAGAATAATATGATTGGGTAAGCCCGATGGTTGTTCAGGAAAATAAAACTAAGGGAGAAATAAGGATATGTGTGGACCTACGCAAAATGAATTATGCATGTGTACATGACCCCTTTCCTACCCCGTTTTCAGATGAGATTTTGGACAATGTGGGAGGACAAGAGGCCTACTCTTTAACTGATGGATTTTCAAGGTATCATCTGATAAGGATTGCGTCGGAATACCAAAGTAAGACCACTTTTGCAACAGAATGGGGATCCTTCCAATACCCAATCATTCCTTTTGGATTGAAGAATGCAACTGCTATCTTCTCGCGCGTTGTAGTAGTTGTATTCAAGGAGTTCATGAAAAAGTTTATTGAGGTATACTTTGATGATTGAACTCTATTTGGATTGCTAAAGAAACATGTTTCCAACCTGCGCCTGATGCTCGACACTTGAAGGAAGCATCAGATCTCTCTTAAGTTGAAGAAGAACATCTTCTGTGTTCCTTTTGGGATCTTGTTGGGGAATATTTTTTGTCAGCAAGGGTTGATGGTAGATCCACCCAAGATTTATCTTATTATCAATTTAGAGGTCCCTACCAACATCGAACAAATGCGCTCTATTTTGGACACACATGATACTATAGAAAAATTCATTCAGGGCTATGCTTTGATCACTGCACCAATGGAAAAATTGTTGAAGAAAGATGTGTCAATTTGTTGGGATGAGGAATGCCAAAAGAGATTTGAGCTGCTGAAGGAAAAAATGGTTACTGCACCTATTTTGATCTTCCCTGACTAGTCCAAGGTCTTCCATGTACACTGTAATATCCCAAAATGGGATCTGCTAGCAAGGCATGCATGAGAAATGAATTTTCCAAGAATGGATGCTACAAGATTTGAAACCAAGACCTGGATCCCTTATATCAATGTATCTAAGACCTAAATCCAAGAGGAGGCTCAAAAGAAATAACTCTAGGTGGTTTGAACAGGTCTCCCACACCTAGTTGTCTTGAGAAAGTGCCCAATGATGGGACTGCAGCAATGTAAGAACATATAATAGAGAAACAACGTTATTTTTATAACCCAGAACATGTGAAGATCTAAATAGATAAAAAATGTATAATATAGCAGAAATTTTATACAATTCCTTGAGGAAAGAGACACTCAAGTAAGGCAATGCAACCTCAATGGAACATGTACATCAAAATAGAGAAACACTGCTACACATGGATTTTTGCAGGCTAAAAGGACACAATTTAATGGAGAAACTGAATCATACTGAATAATAATATAAGGATATTACAATATATGGCTCAAGAAATGAGGGGGAGAAAGCTCTCAACCCCTGAAAACAATAATACAACAATCCTTGGAAGGATTGGCTGAAATATACAAAATTGGCAAAATGCCGAAGTTGCTGGGTAGCAACTGCAACTCAAAACTGGAAATGAATAGAGAAGGCTGAATATGATGAAAAATCTAAGTATACCTCCTCCAATGGATCTTCCAAGTGAAAGGCTGATCCTATGACTGAAGATCTCACCCTCCAATCAACACTTCAAACCCTCACTACAGATGCACACTGAAAATAATGCAGATAATGAGGTAAACTGCATTGTAGGTGGAATAGAAAGTGTTTTCCAAGTGCCAAGATCTGAAATATGCTCTGAATCCTTCCTTACTGATCTCCCAGAGGAAATAGGGCTTCCTCCTCTGAAAAACAAGCTAAGGAATGGTGTTGTGGAACCTCCACTGCAACACCCTGCAACACAACGTTATACTTCAGCAAAAATAACTCTGTAGCTGAAGGAGGTGGCTTGGCCTTGAGCCTGAATGTGGAGAGATGAAGTGAAATCCCTCAAGAGGCCTCTGAAGAAGGAGAAGGAATTCCTAAACAGGAATGCCTTGTGCTAAGCAACACTGCAACTCTGCTGAACAACAGGAGAATGCACAAAGTCTAAACAGGCAAGAAATCAATAATCTTCAACATGCGAAACAATGGCTGCCTTGCCCTCCTTTTAAACAAGTGATATCCCTCTCACCATGGGTCCCACTCATTAGGTTTTCCTTCACCAAATAAACCTCTTCCCATTCATACTGCGATGTTTCTCTAAGTGTCCTCCACCTTCTATCCCAGCACTATTGACTTGGTCAAACTTGACCTTGTCCACCTGCAAATGATCTTGTTCACACATGAGGGTGTGAAATTCAGCTCTAATGATGATCCCCTTTCATACTATGAGGGATTTTACTTATATTTTTATTATGCATGGGCCTCTTTACCCATTTATTCTTCTCCTAAGTGAAATCAGCAAAAAATAATATTTCAAATTTGCTGCATGCAAATTTTGGAATATTACAGTCCTTCCCTCCAAAATGTTGCTTGTCCTCAAGAAACTGCAGGGATAGAACTGATAAGTTACCTCCAAGGCATGGAGACTGAAAATTGATGGGAAAACATCTTCCCTAAGTGGATCCTCCATCCCCAAGCAATCATCCATACAAAATGAGTCACCTCCGAACATGGCAACTCCTGAAAATGCTTCTCCACCTTGAGCTCATGCAATGTAGGTGGGATGAAAATATTAACATGGTATACATCGAAACCTACCCCATGCTGTCCTCCTCTCCACTTATGATAAGTGTAGATAAAATTCTGATCCTAGGCTGCAAAGTAATTGCCCTCAAGTGGCTAGATGAAGACTAGATCCCCAAAGATCTCTCCTCCAACACTGTGAATCAAGCTGACCCAAATCATCCCATGTGTGATGGATAGGAAATCATCACCATATGGTATCCCATCAATCACATGGCCCACATCAACAAAAGGAAATATTTTTTTGGCAGTGGTGGCCATATCCCCTCTCATGCTCCCATTAGAACATGAAATGCAGAAAGTGTGGGATTCCTCTCCCCCAAAGGACACACCCAACTCATGTGTCTCTCTCCCAATCATGCTTCCAATACAAATAAGATCCATATCAACAAATGAAATCATGATTAGCAAAAAAATTAGGAAAATTATGAAGGTCTCATGTGGCGCAAGAAGGTACCAACAGTTTTCCCAATAGTGACAGCGCAGTTTTCCAAACTGCTGCTTCAGAAAATTACATGGCAAGTTGTTTTGTGTTACCTGGATAATTATGTATGTCATGACATCTAGTGATAGATATAAAATGGCTAGGTACATCAACTGAACATACATGAAAGAAAACACTTCCCCAAGGCCATATAAGAGATGGCTGTCTCCATCATATAATTTGGCCCAATGTTGACCATGGAGCTCCATGAAAATCTTTCCCTCTTGTGGAGCAATGCACTAAATATGAATGGTAAGAGTGTCCAAGTATTGTGTTATATAATCCATGGATGCAAAAACAATATTCTTACCATGTTTTAAGAGTAAGATGATGCATATGTATGTGAATTATTCCTCCATAGTGGTATGACACACTCCCATGAAGAGGAATGAACCATATGCTGCATGAAGATCACCCTCCTTATACTTGGAAAACCAAGTCAAGAAGACCATAGCAAGTAAGATCACCCCAATGTAATAGATTTTTACATCCACTACTCCATCATCCTCACCTTCTCTTTGTCCACCAAGTGCATCAAGTGTGAAGTGATCCTGGGGATACTCCATCTATAACCCCAAGCTCTCAAGTGACAACGTTGTTGGCCCCTGCAAATAAGCTCTTTCCAACTCATGGCTCGATTCTTTGACATGCTCCTTGTGAAATACATCTCCCATAATGCTGCTACACATAAGAATTCCCTCCCAAGGTAGAAGTACCTCTTGATCATTTAGGGCCAAGGAGATAATTTCATCTCCTCCTCCTGCAACATCATGCAAAGTGTGAGAGCAAATCTGCTCTTGCTCTCCTGAGAAAAAGTAAAGCAAAAAAATTTTTTGCTGCCTCCTCATACTTCCATCATAAAAATCAGGTGATGAAAACATAATGGATGACATGAAGATCATATCAACACCATGTATCCATACTCTTTGCTACTCAAAGATGCAAGTATCCTACCACATACCCTTAGAAAGAGGATGATGACCAAACTCTTTCAAGAGTAACCAGCGTAGCCAAGCCTCCTGCTGCTCGGTATCATAAATTTGCTAGTAGCTCACTAGCTTATTTCTTTCCATCCACATCCACTCAACCAATTGTGGATGTCTCCTTCCATCCTCCATCTTGGTACTCCTCCCATGAGAGCTACTATCCTCCCAAATCAGATTCCTGTATTTGCATTTCGTGGGATTTTGAAATGCAATCTTCTCAAGGATCAATTTGATCCCATAAGGACCCAAATAGGTGGTAAGCAAAAACCTCCCATCATGACGTGTATGGATCAGGGAGTGTCCAACACAAACATGAGAGATTTTATCCATCCGAAGATGTCCTCCATCATCTATTTGTTCCTCCTTGAATCCATGAAGATCCAAGTGTGAGAAGGAAAGAAAAACCTTGCACTCCATGATGTGTTGAAGTGCACCTCTAATGAAATCTCTCCATGAGATTTCCCCCTCAACAATAGTCCTCCAAAACCAATGAGGTCTTGGATTTGCTGAAAGTAGAAGTTTCTCTCTGAGCTGAGAGGAGCTCATTGAGAAAGGGTCATCTAGAAAGGAGAAAGGGTTTCTCACTTCAAGATGTCTACTATCTTCCATCCTTCCCTTCAAGTATTCAAACCCCAACCTCATGTGTGATATGCAATCCAACAATGGCTCATAAGGATGATGGTTTATTTCTTCCTTGAATTTTTTCATGTTGCACAGCGCAGTGCAACCTTGCTGCTCTAGGTTAGCAATGTATGTTGATTCTTGGTCATTCAAATATGATTTTCCACAATCCTCAAAAGAATTTGCTGAAATAGAAAGTGGAACTTCATTCATACCTTGATGGAACTTGGGATCTCCCTGTATGCCTGCAATGGTCCTTTCCTCTAATGAAATGGCTGCCCCATTTGCAAATGTAGAAGGTTGCTCTTCCAAGGCTGTGACAACACTGGTACAAGTCTCCTCCCATGGTGGTGTGGAATTTTTCTCTTTTGATGTTTCTCTATCAAAGGTTCTAATCAACCTTTGAGTGAACTCTGCAAAAGTATTCACCCTTGCATGGCTCAAGTGACTGAACCACCAAACATTGGCTTCACCCTCCAAGTGCAGCACTGCAACTTCTACTTCCTCCCTCTCTACCACTGGGTGTAGTAGGAAGAATTCCTCAAGCTTCTTTGCCCAAGCTCTTGTTGCAGTTGACCCATCAAAAGTAGACAATATGTATCTATTGCCTTTGATCTCCATTTTTCTATAGGGCCTCCTCTCCTCCTTCCACTGAATAAAATGTGGGAGAGATAAAATCTCTTTGGAAGCTCTAGATTGATATTTTTATTCACCCAGGTATTGACTTAGAACCTGATGATCCAAGTATCTTTCATGCTTGTCTCCTTCTTCTTCATGAGAATAGGAAGTGCATGGTCCTTCCTCTTCTTTTTGCTCCTCCTCTTTGGAGAGGCTCTTCTTAGTTCTGAAAATTGATGAGGGTAATCTCATCTTCTTCATCATCTTGATCTTCTTTGGCTGAAACTCATAGGCTGAGCCAAGAAAGCTACTTTGATACCACTATAATATCCCAAAATGGGATCTGCTAGCAAGGCATGCCTGAGAAACGCATTTTCCAGGAATGGCTACTATAGGATTTGAAACCAAGACCTAGATCCCTTAGATCAATGTATCTAAGACCGAAATCCAAGAGGAGGCTCAAAATAAATCACTCTAGGTGGGTTAAACAAGTCTCCCACACCTAGTTGTCTTGAGAAAGTGCCCAATGATGGGACTGCAACAATGTAAGAACATGTAATAGAGAAACAACGTTATTTTTATAACATAGAACATGTGAAGATCTGAATAGACAAAAAATGTATAATATAGCAGCAATTGGATACAATTCCCTGAGGAAAGAGACACTCAAGCAAGGCAATGCAGCCTCAATGGAACATGTACATCAAAATAGAGAAACACTGCTACACATGGATTTCTGCAGGCTAAAAGGACAAAGTTTAATGGAGAAAATGCATCATACTGAATAAAAATAGAAATATATGACAATATATGGATCAAGAAATGAGGGGAAGAAAGCTCTCAACTCTTGAAAACAATAATACAACAATCCTTAGAAGGATTGGCTGAAATATACAAAATTGGAAAAATGTCGAAGTTGCTGGGTAGCAACTGCAAATCAAAACTGGAAATGAATAGAGAAGGTTGAAGATGATTAAAAATATAAGTATACATCCTCCAATGGGTCTTCCAAGTGAACGGTTGATCCTACCACTAAAGATCTCACCCTCCAATCAACACTTCAAACCCTCATTGTAGATGCATACTGAAAATAACGCAGATACTGAGGGAGACTGTGCTGTAGGTGAAATAGAAAGTGTTGGCCAAGTGCCAAGATCTGAAATATGCTCTGAATTCTTCCTTACTGATCTCCCAGAGGAAAGAAGGCTTCCTCCTTTGAAAAACAAGCCAAGGAATGGTGTTGTGGAACCTCCATTGCAACACCCCTCAACACAACGTTATACTTTAGCAGAAATAACATTGTAGCTGAAGGAGGTGGCTTGGCCTTAAGCCTGAATGTGGAGAGATGAAGTGAAATCCCTCAAGAGGCCTCTCAATAAGGAGAAGGAATTCCTAAACAAGAATTCCTTGTGCTAAGAAGCACTGCAACTCTGCTGAACAGCAGGAGAATTCACAAAGTCTAAACAGACAAGAAATCAATAATCTTCAACATGTGAAACAACGGCTGCCTTGCCCTCCTTTTAAACAAGTGAGATCCCTCTCACCATGGGTCCCACTCATTAAGGTTTCCTTCACCAAAGAAGCCTCTTCCCATTCATACTGCGTTGTTTCTCTAAGTGTCCTCCACCTTCTATCCCAGCGCTATTGACTTGGTCAAACTTGACCTTCTCCACCTGCAAATGATCCTGTTCACACATGAGGGTGTGAAATCCAGCTCCAATGATGATCCCCTTTCATACTATGAGGGATTTTACTTATATTTTTATTATGCATGGGCCTCTTTACCCATTTATTCTTCTCCTAAGCGAAATCAGAAAAAATTAATATTTCAAGTTTGTAGCATGCAAATTTTGGAATATTACATACACATTGATGCATCCGACATTGCACTTGGGGTTGTCTTAGCACAATCAGGAGAAGGAGATATTTATCACCCCGTTGCATTTGCAAGTAGAAATATCTCTAGTGCAGAGCACAACTATTCGACTATCGAGAGGGAAGAATTGGCTATGGTCTACGCTCTACAGAAATATAGGAATTATCTGCTAGGAGGACACTTCAAGATGTTCACTAACCACTCTACATTGAAATACCTGGTCAACGAGCCTGTGTTGGGGGGGGGAGATTTGTAGATGGTTGATGCTATTTCAAGAATATGATTTTGAAATCATTGTTAAGCTTGGTATATTGAATGTTGGACCTGACCACTTATACACATTGAGAATGGGGAAGAAGCGACCAGTCTAGAGGATGGGTTATCGGATGCGCAAATTTTTTCAATTTAGTGGTCGATGAACACTTTGCGGATATCATTCACTTTCTAACTACTGTGAGTGCACTTGCTGAATATTTGGTGCAACAAAAGAAGGAGTTGGTTTCGTGCACAACTGACTTTACCTTGATTGGTGGTCAATTGTACAAATTAGGTCCAGATGAAGTTTTAAGAATGTATCTTTTAGAAAATGAAAGACAAGACATCTTTGCTGAAGCTCATGGGGGAGTGGTAGGAGGCCACTATGTAGGAAAGGCTACTATGCAGAAGGTGTTGCGTGCTAGATTATGGTGGCCCACACTGCACAAAAATGCACTTGCCTATTGTAGAGCTTGTGATGCATGCCAAATAACAGGGAATCCATCACGTAGAGATGATATGCCATTGTAGCTCCATATGGCCCTGCAAGATTTTAAAAAATGGTCCATATAATTTTTTGGACCTATTAATCCTCCTGGGAAAAATATTGGCACATGCTACATCATCACTACAAAAGACTATGTAACAAGATGGGTAGAAGCTAAGCCAGTAAAATATTTTACTATAGACACCACTGCTCAGTTTGTTTTTGAAAATATTGTGACTAGATTTGGGTGCCCAATGATATTGATGAATGATCTAGGTACGCACTTTGTTAATGAAACTATTGAAGTTCTAGTAGAGGAATTCTAGATACATCACTAGAAGAGTACCCCCTATCACCCTCAGGAAAATGGTTTCATAGAAGCCTTTAAAAAAATCTTGGAAAACGTGTTTAAAAATATCTGCAATACAAACCAGAATGATTGTGACATGTGCATAACTTCTGCCTTATGGGCTTATTAGACCACATGAAAGAAATGGACTGGTGAAAAACCTTTTAGTTTAGTTTATGGCCAGGAAGCTATCATGTCGATGGAATATATCATTTCAAGTTGGTGCATCGTGGCAATAACTAACAGGGCTGAACCAAACATCATGGAGGAAAATTTGTCACAATTGGTTGCATTAGAGGAGGATCGATTTGTAGCCAACTTTCATCAGCAAGTTCAGAAGGTGCACGAGAAGGCCTGGAACGATAGGCACATCCGAAAGAAGGCATTCAAGGAAGAATATATGGTTTTATTGTATGAAATTCATTTTTCTTACCACCCAGGAAAGTTTAGAAAGAACTGGTTGGGGCCATATATGGTGAAGGAGATTACTAATGGAGGTGCAGTGTGCTCGGCCTCACTGCGGGTGAGACTCTCCCAGGGTACGTCAACGGAAGCCGATTGAAGTCGTATAGGGATAACCCTGTGCCTAACAAATGAAAATATGGTCGGGGAAAATAAATCCACTTTTCTACGCGTTGTACAGAGGGTCTACGCAGGCAGAGGTTGTGCACGACATGAAAAAATAGCTGTTGGAATAGTAAATCTGGGTGAAAATTTTATTTTACCATTGGATGGAGCAAGTTTTCTGAAATTAATGGGGATATATTATGGGATTTTTGACCATTTTAATATGGATAAGGTGCCATTAATGAAGTTCTGCCTGTTTTTACTATGGATTTCCTATAAATGTAAGGATGCGAGTCACATTCTGTTCCTTTGTTGTTTGAGTGAATTGCACCTTCAAATTATCAGTGTGTAATATTCCAAAAATTTTGCCTTTAGCTAAATGGAATAATATAGTTTGTTTTATCACTAGGTAGGTGAATAAGTGAGTGAAGAGGCTCATAAATCTCCTTAGCAGCAATAAAAACACTTCAAGTGTGAAAGGAGAACTTTTAAGCAGCTAAATAAAGCACCTCCAAGTGTGAACAGGGGTTGGATCATGTTGATTCAGTCAACTTTGACCAAATCAAAAGCGCTATTATGGAGGAGTGGAGATTAAATAAGGAATAAAGCAGTTTTGGAGGGAGATCGATTTCATGAAGGAAATGACCTAATTGAGTGGGGCCGAGGGCAAGGAAGCTCATATTCTATATAAGGAAGAGGATGGTAGCCATATGAGATTATGTTTTGGATTATTATTTTGTATGTGGTCTGTTTAGACTTCTTGCATTCTTCAACTGTTTATTTAAGATTGCTGTGATGTTTAGCACTAGGTGTTCCCGAGCGGGAATCCCACCTCTTTCCTTGAGAAGCATCTTGGAAGAGCATTTCGTTTCATTTCCACATTCAGGTTTTTAGGCCAAGCTACAGATTTCTTGATCAGCATAGTTTCTGCAGGGTATTGTGCTGTGTTGCAAGGTGTTACAATGGAGGGTTGAGAAACCCACTTTCTGAGCTAGTTTCTCATAGGAGGAAGGATTCATTCTCTTGGGAGATCAGTTTGGAGGGCTCTTGGACATATTTCATATCTTTGGCACATGGCCAATTATTTCCCATCATTTACAGCGTTGTTCCAGCTGGGAATTACGTTATTGTGGAGGGCAGCTTCAGTGTGGTATCGTGTGGCTCCTTTGGAGTGTTTTCTTATGATTGAAGGGTTCATCCTTTCATTGGAGGAGGCCTTTGAGGGGATATACATCAGATCTACATTATTTCAGCTTTCTATGCTCATGTTCTTCTGTTTGCAGTGAATCTTCATCCCTAGGGCTTTAGATCCCATCTTATACAGGGTGTATTTCTGAAAACCCTTTCCGGGTTCTTTTTAGGAGTTTGTATTAAGCCTAGATCTATATTTGGCATATATTTTGAGGCATATAATAGCCCTACATATTTGTATGTCCATTTTCTCTAGCAGTGCATTTATAACTGCGTTGTAGCAGTCTTCCGACATTTTTTATTGTAGCAGTAGTTCATATTCAAGAGTGATTGCTTATGGGAGGCTTGTTTCCTCATTGTATATGATTCATGCCTCACTATTTTGTATTGATTTTCTGATATAATACATGATGTTATGTCTCCATATTGGTCTCCATTGTTAATGAGTTGATTTACATTGATATTTCCAGTTTTGTGTTCATATATTGCTGCTTCCCCATTTGGGAATATTACAGTGGTATCAGAGCATAATCTTGGCTCAGCCTGTGCATTCAGCCAATATGTCACCATAAGGAGAAGCTTCTCACAAGAAGAGGAGATGTACAGAAAAAACAAAAACATGGCTCCATTATTTGGAGGAAGAGAGGTAGAGGAGCTCTCAAAGCTTCTTTTTCAAAATATGCAGAGCATCAAGGGAGATATCAAGAAGATGAGAAGGGAGATGTGTAGAGAACCTCCAAGGGAGTTTGAATCTTGTTGGCTCGAGGGGTCCTGACCCAGGTTTGGTAAGCAAGGTTTGCCAACAAACCCCTATAATAATGGCCCTTTCGGCAGTGACCTGCTTTCGCAGGTCAAAGTCTCACCCGAAGTAGTATGGGTGGGTGCTGGAACCAGGTTTCCGCACCCTGAGAAAGGATGGGTAATGCAAGCAGAGCAGTGCTAGATCCTGTAATCCTCGATTACCTTATTCTACGCAGAGTTAATTACGTCTCTATTCGCATCCACGTGCACTAGATCTATAGTTATATGATTTTTATAACATCAACACATCAGTACATAAACAGAACATAACAGATCTAGATCCAAGAACTAAGTATACAGATCTTTCGTAGCTTAAGGACAGAAAATGCACAATACCACAATTATTAGTAACTCACATAACAGTACTCACAGATTCAGTTCTCTAACAATATTTCTCGTTCATTTATTCATCAATTCTTCCTTACAATTCCAATTCCCTTCCCAACCTGCGCACACAGCAGCAGGGTCCGCACACAGCTGGACTTGGATCTCCGCGCACACAACCAGCAGGAGTTCGTTCCCCAAAACACAAATAGATAGCTTAAATCACAATTCGCATCAATAGCTCATCATATCCTTTACAATACAAAATGCATCTCTATTTATAACAATCTAGCCTCGACTTTCCTATGGTCCACAACCCATGGTTTTTAGACCCCTAGTTTACCCTTTGACCCATTACAATGCGTTCGAGGCTTTGAACCACCCCAGGACCCCTCTGCTAGGCTAAATATAATAAAAAATATTCAAAATGGACCAATTTCATAGCTTGTTAGGAGACCCCATTCCAACAGTCCCCCAACACAATCTTGTGACTCGTCCCAAGTCACTGTCGCTGTCATGTAGTCATTGATCCCGGTAAGGCTTGAGTCAACTACCATTGACAAAGCCTGGTACGATGTCTTCGCGCAGGGTAGCTAGCTGGACCGCTCCTCCATTAGAGATTTCTTTAACTGTGTAGGGACCCAGCCAATGCTGTCAGAATTTTCCTAGATGTTTCACAAATTAGCTATTGTATAAAAGGACAAGGTCGCCTGCGACGAATGTCTTTTGGCAAATATGTTGATCATGCCATGCTTTGTCACGAGCCTTCTGAACCTGTTGATGAAAATTAGCAAAAAAACGATCTTCCTCCAGAGCCACAAGTTGCGCAAGACGTTCCTCTATGATATCGAGGTCTGCCATATTAGTAAATGTTGCAATGCGTAGGCTAGGAACAACGTATTCAATGGGAATAATGGCCTCTTTTCCATAGACCATTCGAAAGGGGATTCTACCTATTAGATTCTTGCAGGTTGTTCGGTAGACCCACAGAACAGAGGGAATGCAAACATCCCAGTCACTACGATCGGCATTGCATATCTTAGTTAAGTCTTGTTCCAAAATTTTGTTAAAAGCCTCGACCACCCCATTGGCCTGAGTGTGGTATGGGGTACTCTTAGCATGGTGGATCCGGAATTCCTCATTCAAGGCTTGAATCGTCTAGTTGACAAAGTGTGTACCTCTGTCACTCATTAGGATTTTTGGGCAGCCAAACCTGGTCAGTATCTGCTCAAAGATGAAGTGTGCAGCAGTATCCACAGTACAATCCTTCACCTCTTGTGCCTCAGCCCATTGAGTGACGTAGTCAGTGGCGGTGATAATGTAGCACGCTCCTATTTTCTTTCCGGGCAGATTGATAGGTCCTATAAAATCAATGGCCCATTTTTCAAAATCTTGTAAAGCCACTTGAGGCTGTAAGGACATCTCATCTCAGTGTGAAGGTCGTCCTGTGCATTGGCAAGTATCGCAAGATCGAAAATAGGTGTAGGAATCTTGATGCAACATAGGCCACCATAACCCAGCCCTCAAAATTTTTTTTGTGGTTGCATGTCCTGCATAGTGGCCTCCTGTGACACCTTCATGTGATTCTGCTAACACGACAGGCCGTTCATGTTCGAGGACATATCTGTGTATTATTTTGTCGGCACCTAGCTTGTATAACTGACCAGCGAGGATAGTAAAGTCTGTGGCCTGAGTAACCAATTCCTTCTTCTGTTGTACCGAATATCCATTTAGGGCCATGCCTGTAGTGAAGAACTCAATGATATCAAAAAAGTGTGTGTCAACCACCTTAATGGTAAACAGCTGCGCATCTGGCAAGCCTTCGTCCAAACTAGTAGGCTCTTCTCCTGTTTCAATGCGAGACAGATGGTCCGGGCCAGAATTCAACCTTCGGGGTTTGACGATGATCTCAAAATCATACTCCTGGAATAGCAACAGCTAGCAGCAAATCTCCCCCCCCCCCCCAACACATGCTTGTTGACTAGGTATTTTAAAGCCGAATGATCAGTGAACATTTTAAAGTGCCCACCTAGTAGATAGTGTCAAAATTTATGTAGCACGTAGACCATAGCCAATCCTTCGTGCTTAATGGTGGATTAGTTCCATTCTGCACCCGAGAGTTTCCCACTCGCAAAGGCAACCAGGTGGTCGATATCTCCTTTTCCAGGTTGAGTGAGAACAACTCCCAAGGCGATACCCAATGCATCCACATGCACATGAAATTCCTTTGACCAATTAGGAAATGTGAGTATGGGGGCAGAGATCATCTTCTCTTTCAGTATTTCAAAGCTCTTCTGACATTCATCATCCCAAAAGAAAGAAACATCTTTTTTTAATAGCTTTTCCATAGGTGCTGTAATCAGGGCGTACCCTTGAATGAATTTCCGGTAATAACCAGTGTGTCCAAGAATAGAACGCATCTGTTTCTCCATTGTGGGGACTGCCAGGTTTATAATTACGGCTACCTTCACAGGATCAACCATCAATCCCTGCCGACAAAATATGTGTCCAAGCAGGATGCCAAATGGCACACAAAAAATGCACTTCTTAATATTCAAGGATATATGGTGCTTCCGGCATGCATCCAACATTAGTCATAGGTTAGAGACATGTTCCTTGACTAAGCAAAAAACAGTCCAATCATCAAAATCAACCTCCAGGAACTTATGAATAAATTCCTTGAATATAGAAACTACGACCCTTGAAAAAATAGCAGGTGCATTTTTTAGACCAAAGGGCATGACCATATACTGGAAAGGCCCCCATTTAGTCATGAAAGTAGTCTTACTGCGATCTTCAGGTGCAATCCAAATCTGATGGTACCCTGAGAACCCATCGGTGAAGGAATAGGCCTCCTGTCTGCCCACGCTATCAAGGATTTCATCGGAGAAGGGTGTAGGAAAGGGTTCATGGACGCAAGCGTCATTTAACTTGCGCAGATCCACGCAGATGCGTATTTCTCCCTTGGTCTTATTTATTTGGATGACCATTGGACTCACTCAGTCTGACTGCTCAACTGGTTCAACGATACCGGCGGCAAGAATTTTATCCAGCTCTTCCTTGACATTTTTCTTGTATTTGGGATTTAGTCGGTATGGCCGCTACTTGACAGGGCACGCCTAAGGTTTTAGGGTGATATGCATAATACTGAGGTCCTCGGTGATGCCCTTGAGCTCAGAGAACTTCATCGGAAATAGGTCCTAATATTCCGTGAGTAATTCTACGATTTTGCCTATAGTCCCCTCATCCCAATAGTCCCCAATATTAGCCAGCTTAGGGTGTTCCTTCGTCCCAATATTAATGTCACGTAGCTTAAGAGGCTGTGTTACATCAAGATTCTGTAGTGATGGCCCCACAACAGCGTTCTCTCCTTCAGATTCCGGGACGGAAATGCTTCGAGGATTATCCTCGTCCTCATCAATCGCCAAGCTCCGATAATTGGCTATGTCATGCATTTGCACGTCCCATGTCGGGACCGTTGGGGTGGCACGGTGGGGAGTATTCTTAAAGATAAATGCATCAATGTCCTGCAGGGCTTCGTCAAGCATCTCTGTTCCTCCAATTAATCTGAATGTCTTGACAAAGTCCTCCTTTAGTTTTTCCCAGTGGCGGGTGCACTGGTGTAATTCCACATCTAAGTACCAAGCGGCCGGGATAGGACCCAAGGCATGAACAAATAGATGGACCCATTCTTCTATAGTTCAGTCAGACCACTTGGTCATCCAAACACGCAGATGTGTGTGGGGATCCCCGGGTCCGAGGAACACCCTAGTGCGTATGTCAGCTGGAGGGGTGAACCATAGAAGCATCCTTTTCCGACAAATTTCCCAATTTGGGAACGCTTTCTTATGGGTGTCCCACCAATGTGCAGGTGACCCGCGCATAGCCAGATTAAGAGCCCAGAGTCGTCATTCCTTTGGCACCCTAGCTTCTAGTGTCCTTAGGAATTCTTGGACATTACCAGCCTCATCAAAGTGGGGTAGATCTCTTACCTCTAAGGAAATGCAGTAGAGGTTCTTGCGACCCGAGGGCAGCGTAGTGTCGATACCTTGTGTAACCGGTTCTGCCAACTTTCCAGTTCCTCATCAATGTTAGAACAACATTCACTATCCCTCCAAAATATCCCATCCGCTGCAGTTTTACTTTTGTCTTCATCCTGCGCAATCAATCTGTAAATGTGGTCTAGTTCCTCCCGTTTGTAAGCTGGTTCCGTATACCGTGCGCCTTCTGCTGGATCTAGTGGTACTATTACGCGTGTACCATTGTTTTCAAACACCACGTTGTGCTTTTTGAGATTGATGACACCCCCCATGTCTATAGCCCAGTCTAGCCCGAGTAGCGTAGGGTACAGATCCATATCTTCCACGATTGTAATGACATTAAAGTCAGCTAGTACTTTTACTCTTGCGATATCTACCATGGCTCTTGGCAACCGTCCTAGCAGTATGATCTTTTGTTGACTCGCCATGCGCAGCTAGATAGTGGACCATTCCAGCTTAGGTTCACCCATTCGTTGCCATGTCTGCTTTGGTAGTACGTTCGCATCCGACCCCAAATCGACACTTGGTCCATCTTGTAGTCGCCAATCTGCGTAGTCAGCCGTATTTCTTGTCCGGTGTGTTTCTTGTAGCCATATAGCCGGTGGAAACCTCAGGTCACAAGGATTGTGTTGGGCCGGGCTACGCAGTTATGCAATAATACTTGAAGAGTTTCTACAGCCAGTTGGTTATGTAGCAGTTTCAAACATACCGTTAGAAAGGGCTCAACTCCCTCCTCTATCTGAGGTTGCGTTGGCAGCTACATGGGGACTGTCAGTGGTGTTTTTTCTTTGAAAGGAACTCCTTCCCAAAAGGCAAGCTCCTCTTTTTCTCCCTGGATGACCAGCCCACTACATAGCTCAGTTTTAACCCTTTGCACATTCTGCGTAGGGGTGGGCTGCTTGTCCTGCATCTTGGATATTAAAAGTGGGCAATCTTCAATCTCATGGTCCAACTGCCAGCAATATTTGCAAGATTTCCTGGTGGGATTTGGAAAATCCCTCGCGAAGTGCCCTATTTCTCCACAATTATAGCAGATCAGCTGCCCCCAACCCCACCCTGCGCTCCCTCCCCAACTTCCCCTACCCCTTGCGGGGCAGCCACCATTATAGCAGATCTCGGTGATGCGGGATCTGACTGTACCCTATAGAGGTTTTCCTGATCTACCAATAGCTCATATGTGTGACAATTCTGCTCATTGTGCCCTACTGATCAACAAAACCTACACCATTATTGCTTCAGATCACCCATACTTAGTCGGGGGCACTGGACTGTATCATGTAGTCCTGATACTCGGCAGTCATCGCACCAGAGCGTAAGTCCGCCGGATCCGGGGCGCAGCGGACTAGGTCCCCCTGCCTGTAGGTAATCCACTAATAGGGGACATTGGTCCTTAGTATGACTAGACACCCAAAAACGTATGCACCAGAGGTCTTTGCTAACTCCTTTTCCCCGTTCCATCCACAAGCTCTATATTTCCATGTGCATGGCTCCGATCTGCTATTGAATCTACTGTACTCCCCCCAATGTGTCGTCCTTGGGCACGAATTTGAGCTTCATAGCAGTTTCTAGGGCTTTTTCCTGTGACTCGAAGGTCTGTTGGCCCATTGGTATGTGTAAGTGAGGTAGCAACATGGCGATGAACCATTCCTTGTGTTGTCTGTTGTTATACTTGAACCCCCCTTCCCTAATTTCTTTCTTCAATCGCTGATCGGACTCCCACACTGACTCAGATGTACCTTGCTTGAAGTATTTTACTTCGGCTACCAACTGAGAGTATGACTTCGGCTTTCAGAACTGTTGTTTTAGGGCATCCTTTATATTTTGAAGGGATGCGCTTCTGTTTTGAGATATGTACTGCATATACCAATCCAGTGCTCTATCTTCAAAGGCCAAGGACAACTGTGCTTTTTTCACAGTATCGCTCACCACCCCCTGTGCTGTCCATACCGAGTTGGCCACGAACCAAAAACGATCCATATCTTCATCAGCCGTACCCTTAAAGGTAGGTAACTCCAAGTGTACAACCATGTCTCCTTCTAACAAGGCTCCAGTTGAGGGCTTGCCCTCCTGTGAGCCCAACGACCCTTACATCGTTGCTTTCCTTGGCGGGCTATAGACAGAGTGATTCTTTTCTAGATTGGTTTGATAATACCTATCGCTCCATGTTGTATTATCCTCCAAAGTACCACTCATTCATGTTCGCGTCATATCTTTAGTATTATCTTGTCATTACCTGATTCCTCTCTCAGACTTCTTCTGGTCCCGGAAACGGAACCATTTGTTGGCTCAAGGGGTCCTGACCCAGGTTTAGTAAGCAAGGTTTTCCAACAAACCCCTATACTACTGGCCCTTTCGGCAGTGACCTGCTTTCGCAGGTCAAAGTCTCACCCGAAGTAGTATGGTGGGTGCTAGAAACAGGTTTCTGCACCCTGAGAAAGGATGGGTAAAGCAAGCAGAGCAGTGCTAGATCCTATAATCCTCGACTACCTTATTCTACGTAGACTTAATTACGTCTCTATTCGCATCCACGTGCACTATATCTATAGATATATGCTTGTTATAACATCAACACAACAGTACATAAGAAGAACATAACAGATCTAGATCTAGGAACACAGTATACAGATCTTTCGCATCTTAAGGACAGAAAATGCACAATGCAAAAATTATCAGTAATTCACATAACAGTACTCACAGATTCAGTTCTCTAGAAATATTTTGCATTCATTCATTCATCAATTCTTCCTTACAATTCCAATTCCCTTCCCAACCTATGCACACAGCAGCAAGGTCCGCACACAGCTGGACTTGGATCTCCACGCACACATCCAACAGGAGTCTGTTCCCCAAAACCCAAACAGATAGCTTAAATCAAAATTAACATCAATAGCTCATCATATCCTTTACAATACAAAATTCATCTATATTTATAACAATCTAGCCTCAACTTTCCTATGGTCTGAAACCCATGGTTTTCGGACCCCTAGTTTACCCTTTGACCCATTACAATGCATTTGGGGCTTTGACCCACCCCAAAACCCCTCCGCTAGGCTAAATATAATAAAAAATATTCAAAATGGACCAGTTTAGTAGCTTTTTAGAAGATCCAATTCCAACAAATCTAAAGAAATCTCTATATTTTTACATGATGAGTGTGAGCATGCAGCCACACATTATGATCCACAGCGCAGTCTTATGCCCAGATTTACTATGAGAGAGATGGAAGAAGAAGAAATTCCAAAGAAGGAGACTCTTAGTGATTATCTGCAAGAATATGGATCTCAAACTAAGAGGTTCAAATATCACATCAACTTCCAAGAGTTTTGCAAGATCAAGGAGGAGAGGAGCACAAGGTGCAAGAAGCATGATGTGGGTAGATTCTTTCTATCTACTTTTGATGGTTCACCTAAATATTCAGCCAAGGCTTAGGTGGAAGAGCTAGACACCTATTTGCAGCAACACCAAGTTTCAGATAATGAAGCCATCAAAGTTGCAGCGCTGCATTTTGAAGGTAAGGCCTATGCTTGGTGGATATTTGAATCTTTTTCATTAAAAAATGAAAATACATATACTTATGAAAATTTCACTAGGATAATAGAGGAAAGGTTTGATGATAAACATTCTGAAACACCTTTTGTGGAGCTAAACAAACCTAAACAAACAAAACCTTTTCATGGGTTGGAAGGATCTACAAACCCAACTCCACTTCTGAAATTTTTTGAAGAGGCTAACATCTTGCATAATACCTTGCTAAAGGCAAGATCTCTATCTCATACTCCTATAAAAGAGGGCATGAAGATCCATTTTTAAAAATAGGATCCTCTTATTGAAAGGATGACTCCCATTCATGTTGAAGAGAAAGAAAAGGCTGGGGGCAACATCGCTGTCATATCTGGAGCATATCTAGCACCTCACGTAGAGGAGGATGGAGCACTTGCTCCAACAAGAGGAATTCTTGTATCATTGCAAGAATTTCCAAAGGTTCTCATATGTGGAGGACAAGGCACAATCAATGAACAACATGATTGTGAGACCTTGCAGATGAAAACAGAAGGTAGGGAGGATGGCAAGCATCACATGATAAGGAGAACACACCCCTATCTATTTCAAAACTTTGATGCACAAAAGAGGCAGACTAATTTGCACAGTGAGGGCAGCGACAAAGTTGTCCATCCATATGTGCAGTCTACTCTTGACATTGATGTCTCACTGCATATTCTGTGCTGATAGAAGATGCTGCAATGATGGAGGATGGCACCACCATGGTGCAAGGGAGTTTCTCCATTTGGAGAAATAGAGGGTACTTCCTTTAAGGAAGGGATCCTCCATGTATTGGAGTATATGGAGGCCACTCATGCTTACATTGGCCAAGATCAGGAGGTTCTTTTTGGATGGTAGCTTCTCATGGGAGGCCAACTTCCAAGGACCACCACTTCTACTTGAGCATGAGCAGCTACATGATGGGCATGGAAGCACTTTGGAGGATGAATTTGGCATGAGGGATGTCAAAGGAGAAGACAACAGCATGTGGGAAGCTTCATATTTCAGATCTTCAACGTTGTCTCTTAGGAGGATTGATCCATATTGGAGGTCTCAACTCTTGGTAGAGTAATCCAAGGATCTTGATGCTTGCATGATTCTTGATGACCCAGAGGGAGATAACAGATACATGGTGGATGATGAGGTCCTCTATTCTTATGGCAGAGACTTCTTGACTAGAGCTTCTAAGCTCAAGGAGAAGCTGTTACATGCAGCACATGTGGATTTTCTTTCCATGCACTTTGATGCATTTCATTCTTTGATGGAGGAGGTCACTCGGGAGGGAATTCAGCAGGATGTATATCAGCATGTGGAGAGATGCATAGCCCAGATGATGATGGAGGGGTTGTCACAACCACTTCCCTACTCATGGAGGGTGAGGGAGAGCTTTCAGTTGAGCCATTTCAGCTCAAGGACCAAAGTACATAGTAGATAAGGTACATTTATGCATTATGATTTGTACTCCTTTAATTTTTATGAGAAGCATGTTGTACCAAGGAGGATTAATCTGTCTTATATGTTTTTTTATGATGTACTTGAGGCCATTTTCAGCATTGAGGTTGGCCATTCTATCGGTGGTTTGTGGGAGAGGCCACATGATTCTTGGTGTGCACCATTGGTACCACATTTTACTTTTATGATCCTATCTTGTAGGATGATTGTGGCAGCAAACAAGTGGCTGAAAAGACACTTGTTATTCTTTGTTTTGAGGCAGGCAGGGGATGCACTGTGTTGGTTCCATATGTGGAACTATGATCCACCTCCCGATTGTCATATGAAAACTTGTCTCTACTTGTTTTTGCTCCCATATATTGATGATGTTCTTGTGTTTATGGGAAGCTTTGTTGGGAGGGTGGCACAAGAGTTGGAGGTGCCAATTGGGAGTATGATTCTCCCTACTTTATATGTTTCATTTTTCAGTAGAAACAATGGGCAAAAGATGATTTCCACACTATATATCTTGTCTTCATATGGGAGGAACCATTTGGAGAACTTGAGTTCTTGGCAGGGGCACTTCATGGATGTTTTGTTTGGTAGGGTAACTTGGGCCATTTTCGGAGGCCATGATATTTCAGCCCAAGATCAGCAGCAGCCCCATACATACCATAAATGGAGAGAGAAACAACTTGGGTGGAAAAATATAATCTCTCCATGCAGCCCCAATACATTGCATGAACCGGGGGTTGAGGATTTCCTTGATGAGCTACCTAGGATGGCTCATTTCATTTGGATGATAGCATGGGTATGGGAGTATCTCATTGGGAATTAGATCCCCTATGTATGTCATCACTCCTACCTTGAGGAGGCCATTAGACAGCATGAAGGTTTCCACTTACACCTTCCACCTTTTCATGATGTGAGCCATTTGTTTTGCATACTTGGGAGGAACCATTGGAGGGAAGATTTATTGCAGATTATTTTGAGTAGTGGTGGGGACTATTGATGAGGAGGCCACAAGAGGAGGAGGGGAGGAATTTTTCTCTCCCTTTACAAATGCTTAAGGACAAGAAACATTTTGGAGGGGAGGACTGTAATATTCCAAAATTTAGCCTTCAGTTTGTTTTATCACTAGGTAGGTGAATCAGTGGGTGGGAAGGCCCATAAATCTCCTTAGCAGCAATAAAAACACTTTAAGTGTGAAAGGAGACCTTTTAAGAAGCTAAATAAATCACCTCCAAGTGTGAACAGGGGTTGGATCATGTTGATTCAGTCAACTTTGACCAAGTCAACAACGATGTTATGGAGGAGTGGAGATTAAATGAGGAATAATGCAATTTTGGAGGGAGATTGATTTCATGAAGGAAATGACCTAATTGAGTGGGGCCAAGGGCAAGGAATATCATAATCTATATAAGGAAGAGGATGGCAGCCATATGGAATTATGTTTTGGATTATTATTTTGTATGTGGTCTATTTAGACTTCTTGCATTCTTCAGTTGTTTAGTTGAGATTGTTGTGTTGTTTAGCACTGGTTGTTCACAAGCGGGAATCCCACCTCTTTCCTTGAGAGGCCTCTTGGAAGAGCATTGCATTTAATTTCCACATTCAGGTTTTTAGGCCAAGCTATAGCTTTCTTCATCAGCGCAGTTTCTATAGGGTATTGTGCTGTGTTGCAGGTTGTTGCAGTGGAGGGTTGAGAAACCCACTTTCTGAGCTAGTTTCTCATAGGAGGAAGAATTCCTTCTCTTGGGAGATCAGTTTGGAGGGCTATTGGACATATTTCAGATCTTTGGCACCAGGCCAATTATTTCCCATCATTTACAGCATTGTTCCAACTAGGAATTGCGTTATTTTGGAGGGCAGCTTTAGTGAGGGATCTTGTGGCTCTTTTGGAGTATTTTCCTGTGATTGAAGGGTTCAGCCTTTCATTGGAGGAGGCCTTTGATGGGATCTACATCAGATATACATTATTTCAGCCTTATATGCTCATGTGCTTCAATTTTCAGTGAATCTTCAGCCCTAGGGATTTATATCCCATCTTATACAGGGTGTATTTTTGAAAACCCTTTCTGGGTTCTTTGTAGGAGTTTGTATTAAGCCTAGATCTATGTTTGGAAAATATTTTGAGGCATATAAAAACCCTAAATATTTTGTACATCCATTTTCTGTAGCAGTGCATTTATAACTACATTGTAGTAGTCTTCTGACATTTTGTATCGTAGCAGCAGTTCATATTCAAGAGTGATTGCTTATGGGAGGCTTGTTTCCTCATTGTATATGATTCATGGCTCACTATTTTGTATTGATTTTATTATCTAATACATGATGTTATGTCTCCATATTGGTATCCAATGTTAATGAGTTTATTTACACTGCTATTTCCAGTTTTTTGTTCATATATTGTTGCTTCCCCATTTGGGAATATTACATAGTGTGCATTGTATGTATCACTGTGAGACCCCCACATCTGATGTAATTAATCTCGAGTTTATCTTCAAGCCTAGAATCACGTCCACCAACATTGCTATTGAGAGTGCATAGTCTGAGGGGCACTCTGTGCCGCTTACGACATCTATTGAGGCAAGCTCTAGCGATGTGCATGAGGTTATCCCTGAAGTGCAAGAAGTAGTGTCAACACCTACCAAGGGGAAGGGTCAGGTGACTAAGGGGTCGACGTCAAAGCCGCATACATCCCCTAGACATATTATATCCCCGCGCTAGGCAAAAAAGGATAGGTCCCCTATGAGTGACCCATTAAAAAGGCCTATGAGCGTGACTGAGGAGGCTACGCTCTTAGTTGAGCCCATCTCATGGATCCCAAAGTATGTAAGGCCACATATACCCTCCGTGAAGGCACCAAAGGATCTGGATATGGTGCATGACTACATGAAGATGCCCTTGATCCTTGACGCGATCACATTGGAGGGGGAGATGTTTGGGAAGATCCCTGAGGTGAATTTTGATGATCATGATCTAGCAAATGAAAATATATTCCCAAAGTTGGCACCCAAATTTTATCTTGAGCACGTCGTATACATTGGTGTTAGTATGAATTCTTAACGAAAGTGTATGAAAAGAGATCACTGTAGCTTCACATGACAAACAAAACTAAAAAAAAAGATGGCTATCTAACTTCTTTAGATCTGCAATAGACGGTAGAAACAAATGCAAAAAAAAAACCCAGATATGTGCAATAAAAGCAGCTAAAAAACAAAATGAAATAATATTTTCACCAAATATCCAATGAACAAGACAAGATTTATAAATAATTTTTATATTATGTTAACACCTGGGAAGGGAACAAAAAATGATGTTACTAGTCCCCCTCAATGGGATGGGTTCTTGGCTATCCTCAACGCTTCAAATCCAAAAGTCTCTCTCTCTCAATGGTGTAGAAAACCCAAGACGTGTTGAACTCTAAGGGAGCTCAAGAAGTAAGAAAATAATAAAAAGCGATCAAAGTATGACAATGACAAAGGATCAAATTCAGGCCATGATAAAAGGATTAAAGGTAAATAATGAATGGAGAACCCTCCTATTTATAACAAATTATTGAGTTATCCTTGATAATGGTGCATAATAAAATATTATGATCTAGATGTAAGTACTTGGTTAAGTTCTTGACACATAATCATAAGAGATATGGTTGACATACGCATCACTACAAAGGGTAGACGAAGAGCTAGTAGATGAAAGATATACCGATGTTGAGCCCAAGGTGATCGCTGAAGGAGGTTCAGTTGAAATAGAAGGGAATTCCCCAGAGGTGTTTTTCACCAAGGATCTCATGGATGATGATAGATAGAGGATAGTGGCCGAAGGATTTGTCATCTCGACATAGGGTGGAAGTATCACAATGGGTGTAGAAATGTCCTCTGGTTCAACAATAGCCAAATGCCAGAGTAGAGGAGTAGAGGATCCACTACGTTTGGCCTCGATTCAGCGGACAACCTCAAGGGCATCGTGGAACTTATCAAGATGAGGACAGAGGTGAGAGTAGTGGCCATAAATATCACACAAATCACAAGGGTGATTCATGATTAGCGTTTTTAGTTTCTTAGCTGAATCGGGTAAGGTAACATGGACCTCTAGGATATCGGATTCAGGAAACATCTTGTTGACCAAAGGTTTGAGAAGAGGAAGTTCAAGAAAATTTTCGGTAGCATGCCCAACAACATCAGACAAAGCACACGGAGGTGACCTCTTCAGAGGCTTAGGAGGAGGAGGAGTTGTTTGGGCAGCCTTATCCTTAGGTTCCTTCTTTCTGTCTTTTCCCCCCTCACTAGATGCTTCAACACTACAATTAGCTTCCTGTTGAGGTGGATGAGGTACTCAAGCAAAGGGAGGGGTCATGGAAACCGGTTGGATTGTGGTCAAAGCGGTATAATGTTTAAGATGACCAGGCAGAGTTTTGGCTGGGGGATCAATGTACCATATTTGGATCCCCAAGGTCAAGTTAGGAAGACTCAATGTAGCAATAACAGGCACCGAAAATACTCCAAAGGGGGGAGCGAGAAACGGTATCTGACCGGAAGGGTAATGGCTCGACAGAATGGCTCCCAGTTAGTTAAGGCTAGGGAGATTCGTTCCTGGTTGAAAATGAGGAGAAGAGACAACAACTGAGGAATGAGGTCCTGAAAGTTGCGTCGAGTGATTGCCAGTAGGTTGCAGAGGCATAGGCTACTGGCTAGTCAAACCAGACCGTTTAAGGTTAGTCCAAGATGATTACATCATGTAAACATTTGACGAGCTAGGAACTGCGAAAAGAGGGAGGGACCAGGGAATGCACCAAGTAAGGTGGAATATTTATAGACTCCAGGTGAAACACTGGTAATAGGTGTGATTGTTTCTCTATCGACCACCAAAGATATGATAGACTCAAGGGAGGTTTGAGACTTCAGTTCGTAATATGTCAACTAATCAATGGTAACGATCTTTCCATTGTGAGGAAAGCACAGCTTACGGTGAACAACAGATGTGACATCAGACATCGCATAAGTGTAGCTACGACCCAAAAGGATATTTTAATCCAAGGGGGCATAAATGACTTCAATGTAAATACAAACATTTTTTCCCGCAAGAGTGACAGGACAATTGCGGTACATGCCAAGGGGCTGAGAAGAGTGATTGTCCTAAGCACACAAAGTGATTGTGGATGGGGATAAGGTAGGTGATCCAATTTTGTTCAAAACAGAGGCAGAAATCACGTAGGTGTATGCGCCCTCGTCAATGATACATTGCGAGACATGGGAATTACGAATCTTGACTGGTATTTGGAAGGCGACAGATGAAGGTAAGGGGGGATGTTCTGATTTGTCAACAAAAAAAATGATCAAACAATCATCTGAAGGATCCATAATGCCCAGAGAAGATAATAAAGCTTTACGTTGTGAAGGGCCTGACTGGAGGACTTCTTGCGTTGACATGGCAACAGGAGATTGCGCCAAGTCATATATTATGTTGTAATTGTGGGTGGATTTAGCAGAAGCAGCAGTTTGGCATAATGGCCCTTTGGGGATCTTGGGAATAACCTCTTCCCGTGGTTGAGGGATCTGTAAAGGGGAATTTGGTGTTGAACTGGACTCTGTGGAAACATTAGTTCAAGACTCGATGGTAGACGAAGCATCTGGCCTGCCATATTGGCGCAATCGAGTTTGAAGGTTGACATTAGCGGTATTAACCACTTCAGAATTCATCATGAGAATCTGATATTTAGGGGTACTAGACTAGGAGGGTTGAGGGGGTTGAGCAGCCACACATCCTTGCTGAGGGAAAGGATTAGTAAAAATAACCGATTGAACTGGCACAGTATTTTGAGGAGCCGAAACCATCGCTTGATGTCCTCTAGATGCTGCTTGTGCTTCCCACAACTAGTGCATTTGGGGTACAAGGGGAAAATCATGAGTATAATGGCCATGGACACCACAACAAGGACAAGGATTGTTCATATGAAGAGGGTTGTTCTACTTGGACTGATTTCCCTGGTGCTAGTTTTTATTGTTTGGTGGGTTAGGTTGGCACCCTTGATTACCTTTCACGGGTTGGTTTTGGTTGCCTTTCCTCTTTTTCTTGGAATTTGGAGGATTGGTCATGCTCTGCTACACATACACTTGAATTGAAGGGGGAGGTGGCTGTTGTGGAAAATGTTGAGAAGGCATGGGAGGCTGGTGTGTGAGTTTCGGAGGGGCTAGAGCATCAGGATGTTGATACAGATAAAAAGGAGGTTGAGGAACATTAGGGTAAATAGTTTGAGCAACCGCAGGCCCTGGCATCGGTTGATGTTATTTGTCTTGGATACATGTTTCTGGGAGGGGGATAAGTGCTAGAGGAGTTATTCCCTCCCTGAGGTAAACCATAACCCATGGGAGGATGAGTATACAGATGTGAAAGAGATCCAATGATACCGTCAGTGGCATGAGATGCCCCCAGTGCGTTGGCACCACCAGGTTTAGGAAGATCCGGTAAAACTGTATAAACATAACCAAATTGGGCATAGATCAAGTCATATTTCAATGTAATTTGGAGAGGTTCTTCCTCTTTCTAAGGAAAGTGAGATGCGGCATATTTACCAATAGAAGGAAAAAGTGTTATGAGAAACCGATCCATATAGACACGGTCATCAAACGTGGGAGCTTGACACAAGCTCCTCCTTCTACGCCATTCTTGGACATGGTTAGAAAGGAAGATGGTAGAAGTTTGACAAAATGCGGTCAACAACTCGGTATCGGTATCATATCGGAGAGGAATCTGGAAGTAGGACATAAATTCTTTAGCAAGAGTCGCAAAAGTGGAATGAGAGGCAGAGGCCTAGTTGACATACCACTTTGCAACGACTCCAGTGAGTGTGCGTTGGAATAACCGAAGACAGATGGAGTCATCGGTGAGAGAATTAGATGAACACCACATGTGAAAGGATTATTAGGGTCCTCTCTAGTGTTTCCTTCAAACTTAGGGATGTCAGAAGGAATCTTAGTTGGTATAACAGGCCAACCTGGATCATGGTGTATAGGGTCATTAATGAACTGGATGAAATTAGTAAGGCTTAAACCTGCCATAAAATGTAGAAAAGGGGTAGTCAAAATGGTTCTGGTAGTGGTTCCACTAGTAGCAGTTCCATAATTAGGGTTGGGGCTACCACGAGCTTGAGGACCAACACCTGAATTGGTGCCTGACTTGGTGACATAATGAGATGGAGGGGAATCAAGTTCAGAATTAGAGTCAGTATGGGGACTCAGTAGATGAATAAATTGGGCTCAACGAGGTGGAGTAAGTCTTCTTAACGGAAACTAAGGATGAAGGCCTAGGAGTCTCTAGGATAAGCACATTAGGGGCACAATGATGGGAAGACATAGATACCAAAATCAGATGGAAGATAAATAAACAAAGGCTAAGAGGGGCAGATAAATTAATTACGATGTTTATGTCTTGGCTTGGTGGTGTAAACCAAGCACTCTTCACTTTAGGTGTGCGGTGTAAACCAAGCACTCTTCACTTTAAGTCCAGATGGTTGTATATAAAGAAAAATAAAAAATGTTGTATAACTATAAATAAAACTGAAATGATAGTAAAATAAACAGCTAAAGATGCATAAATTCAACCCATAAAGAAGGGCACCCAAACAACTATTCTAAGAGGTGGGATAAATTGACTCAAAACACACAAAAAGGCCAAAAGATCTAAGGTCTAAGGGACATGGATCTAATGACTCAGATCTGCTAGAAAGAGGTGCAGAAAATATCAAGAAACCATAGGTAAAACTGCTGCAAAATGGGAGGTGACAAGTTAAAACCCTAAGGGAAACAAGGGGGACCCTTAAGGGAACAAGACTCAAGAGGGAGTTTTGGATGAGATAATAACCGATCTAAAGATATCTGGAAGAAAGGTAGATTAGATCCTAAACAATGGCTGAAAGCGTTGCAAAATCTCAGACTACCTACTCAGCTAAACCCTTCCTACAAAGGTGGAAGTGTACTGAAACCCTAAGGGTCTCATTCCTAATTCAAATAGAAAAATTGAGCATATCCAGGCCTAATACGAGCGGAGACAGAGGTCAGGCAACCCTGAACAGTGCTTGCGGCAAAACCTGAAAGTTACAGAAAAAATCCTGAAAAAAGTTGTAGCTCGCAAGTACTGACCTGTAGGCTGCTGCAATCGCAATTTTTAGCCCAACATGTGTGACCTAAGCTTGAACTCGCAGGTTCTAGGCTAAAAAGTGTAAGCTGCAGTTCCGAGAGTCTCGAGCAGTAGGTTGTAGAAACATTTGTCGTCTTTGGCGTGGCTAATACCTGTTACCTGCGAAAAACACCAAGAAACACTTGGAAGTTATATTTCTTACTATTTTAGGGCATAAAAGGTAAAAAAAAACATTAAGAGGCTAAAATATAGCTAAAGAAAAACCCTAGGTGTTGAAGCAGCTGGTCACATAGAAATCTAAATAAAACCCAGTGGAGTCGCCAATTGTTAATATGAATTCTTAGCACAAGTATACGAAAAGATATCACTTTAGCTGCACATGAAAAACAACCATAAAAAAACATATGGCTATCTAAATTCTTTAGATATACAATAGACTATCGAAACAAATGCAAAACAAACCGATATCTATGTAGTAAAAGCAGCTAAATAGAAAAATGAAATAAGAGTTTCTCCAAATATCCAATGGACAAGACAAGATTTATAAATAATTTTTATATTATGATAACACCTGGGAAGGGAAAAAATAATAATGCTACCAGCCCCCCTCAATTGGATGGGTTATTGGTTTTCCTCAATGCTTCAGATCCAAAAGTCTCTCTCTCTCAATGGTGTAGAAAACCCAAGACGTGTTGAATTCTAAGGGAGCTCAAGAAGTAAGAAAATAATAAAAAAGCGATCAAAGTATGAAAATGACAAAGGATCAAAGTTTGAAAATGATAAAAGGATCAAAGGTAAAAAATGAATGGAAAACCCTCCTATTTATAACAAAATATTGAGTTATCCTTGATAATTGTGCATAATAAAATATTATTAACCAAGATCTAGACCTAACTACTTGGAATTTTTTATCATATTTTTTTTGGGGGGGAAAGGAATTTAAATTCGTTAAATCCCTTTATTTATAAACAATAAAAAAATAAATGATTTATTTATTATTTCAAGAATGGGGTTAAGGAATAATGAAACAAATAAACCCTTATTTATTATTTAATTATTTCTAAAATATTTAGTCAAATTTAACAAGGAATAATAATTAAATAAGGATTAATTAATTATTCCTATAGAATAATAAGATAGATAACGATTTATCTAATTATTTCTCATTAATTAGGTTAAATATGACCAAGAATATTATTTAATAGAGGTTTAATTAATTATTCCTAGAGGAAAATCAAATAAATAAGGGTTTATTTAATTATTCCTCATGGGGTTTCCTATTTGAACCAGAAATAACTTAATAAACTATGGTTTACTAAATTATTTCTTATAGTGAAAGAAATTTTACTATGGTAAAATTGGTTTTACATGGTGTAATTTGATCCGTCTAAATGAAAATTGTTAGATGACCAAAAATTGGTATAACATATGGAGTAATAAAGGTAGAGCCTATGCCTTGGGTGAGCGAGTGTAATGTTCCAAAATTTTCATGCAGAAAATTGGAACATTAATTTTTGCTAATTTCACATAGGTGGAGAATAAATGGGTAAGGAGACCCATGAATAATGAAAAGCACAATAAAATCCCTCATATTATGAGAAGGGATCATTTTTGTATTTGATTTCACACCTCCATATGTGAAAGGGGGCTATTTTGCAAAGTGGCTAGGTCAAGTTGACCAAAGTCAAACTGCGCAGGCTATGAGGTGGAAAGCACATTGTGGTACAAAGAAATAGAGAAGGAAGGAAGATTCCTTGAGAAGGAAAACCCTAATGAAGTGGGGCCCATGGAGAGGGAGCTCACAATTGTATAAGAGGAGGGCAAGACAACCATTTTGGCTCATGAATGGATTATTGATTTCGTTGTCTTGAGATACAAGGAGCATACTCCTGTTGTTCAGCAGGGTTGCTGGGGGAATTCCTGCTTAGGATTCCTTTCTCCTCATGAGAGGCCTCTTGAGGAATTTATCTTCAGCTTTCTCTACATCTTGGCTCAAGGCCAAAGCATTCTCTTCCATCACAGCGTTATTCTTGCAGCAAGAAGACATTGTGTTACTGGGGTTGTAGAGGAGGCTTCCACCACATCACTCCGAGACTTGATTTGCAGAGAAAGGAGTCTCCATTTAGTGGAGATATCATTGAGGAGTGTTATTGAGCTCATTTTCAGATTTTGGTAGCAGGCCAAGCTTTCTCCCATCTTCATCAGCGCAGTCCCTTCCATAGATTGTGTTATTTCAGAGTTAGTCTGTAGTGGGGGTTTGCACCATCACATTGGAGGGAGAGATTTCCAGTGTCGGGATCAACCTTGCACTCTAGAAATCCTTTGGAGGAGATTGATTTAGATTGTAGAGCAGATTCTACCATCTCCTTCCATTTTGATAATGAGTTGCTGCTGCTACCCAGCAACTCCGACATTTTGGTATTTTTCCATTCTATGCATATAGTGTAGCCAATCCTCTTGAGGATTGTTGTATTATCATTGTATCATTGGTTTCAGGGGTTAAGAGCACACTCCCCCTCATTTCTTGAGCTCTATTGTAATATCATTATATTTCACATATTATATGTTATAAGACTGCGCAGTCATAGCTAGGGAAATTTATGCAGCAGTGTATTTCATGCTTTCATGTACTTGTTCTTTGAGGTTGATCATTCCCTCTCTTGAGTGCTCTTTTCCTCAAGATATTGTACACTTATTTTGCTGCTATGAGATAATATGATGGCTATGAGTTCTTCTATCATTTTCTGATATTGGAGCAAGTTTCTCTTCATGTATTTGTTTGCATATTGCTGTAGCTCACTTTTGAGTGGGATTCTTCATGAAGCTCTATAGACAGAGTCTGAAAAGGGCCAGATAGCCTCCGAATCTCACACTTCCTTGAGAAGGTGACATATCCGGTAAATTCCCCTTCAGTCAATCTCTGGAATAGATTGCTGATTGTTGACATTCCTGAAAAAGGAACATTACAGTGGTATCATAGCACCTTTCTTGGCTCAGTCTATGGCCTTCAAGCCCAAGAGAGAAGAAGAAAGAAAGATGAAGAAGATGAGCTTGATCTCATCCATTTTTAGAGCAAAGAAGAACCTCTACAAGGAGGAGACGAAAGAAGAAGAGAAAGAACCCTGCACTTCCTATTCTCATCAAGGAGACCAAGAAATAAGTAGGAAAAAGGCTCCATATTTTGGAGAAGAAAATAAAAGGGCTGAATCAAGGGCCAGCTCTAGATTTTTCCATGACGAGTGTGAGCATGAAGCTACACACCAAGGGATACAGCACAGTCACATGGCCAACTTTACCATGGGAAGAAAAGAAGAAGAAGGCATACCGGAGAAGGGAAATCTTAGTGGTTTCTTACATGAGTATGAATCTCAAACTTAGAAGTTTAGAGATCACATCTCTTTCCTAGAGTTTTGCAAGATCATGGTGAGGAGGAGCAAGCAGCATGATGAGGATATATTTCTTCTATCTGTCTTTGATGGTTCCTCTACTTATTCATCCAAGGCTTGGATTGAAGAGCTAGACACCTTTTTGCAGTAGCATCAAATTCCTAAAGATGAAGCCATCAGAGTAGTAGCACTGCACTTGGGAGGTAAATTCTATGCATGGTGGTTATTTGAGTATTTTGCTTTGAAAAATGCAAATAATTCTTCCTATGCAATGTTCATTAGATCTTTGATGGGAAAATTTGGTGGGAATAAATCTGAAACACATGTGGAGGAAACAAACATTGCTAGAAAAACAAAACCCTTGCATGTGATGGAGGAATTCATGGGCTCAAGACCACTTCAGAAACACTTAGAGGAGGCTAATATCTTGCATGGTGCTTTATTAGAGGCAAGACCTTCATCTTGAATTTTTGCACAAGGAGTCATAGAGGTCTCTCTTTCAAGAGAGAATCTCATTTTGGAGGAGTTGCCCACATATGTTGATGAGGAGAAGGGCAAAAGCGCTGTCAATCATAGAGCTGATCTAGTACCTCATGCAGAGGGAGGAGGAGCACATGCTCCAATGAGAGGGATTCTTGCATCATTGCAGGAAGGTCCCCAGGATCTCATACATGGAGGTACAAGAACAATCAGTGAGCAGCATGATTGTGCCATTTTGTAGCTGGAAGAAGGAGGGGGAGAGGAAGAGCAACATCATGTGATGAGGAGCACACACCCTTCTCAATTCCAGAAGGTTAAGGAAAATAGGAGAAAGTTTGTATTGCACAGGGAGAGCAAGGGTAAGGTTTCCCAACCATATGTACAGTCCACTCTTGTCATTGATGTCTCACTACATAGGGGCATCCCACCAGGGAGACCACCAGATCTATCATTGATGAGAGGCATCATGTTGTGGGATTCACCGCTCTTGGATTTTGGAGAGGTGAAGAGATTGGAGGAAAACTTTGGCATGAGGGATGTCAAAGTAGCAGGTAGCAGCATGAGTGGAGCTTAACATGCCAGATCACAAGCACTGTCACTGAGGAGGAATGATCCTTATTGGAGGTCTCAGCTTTTTGTAGAGTACTCCAAGGATCTTGGTGCATGCATGATTCTTGATGACCCGGATGGAGATAACAGATACATGGTGGATGATGTGGTCATATATTCCTATGGCAGGATCTTCTTGACTATATCTTCTAGTCTCAATGAGAAGCTTCTACATGCAGCACATGAGGACTTCTCTTCTATGCATTTTGATGCATATTTCCAGTTGATGGATGAGTTCACTTGGGAGGGCATCCAACATGACATATATCAGCATATGGAGAGATTCATAGCCTAGATGGTGATAGAGAGGATGTCACAACCACCTTCCTACTCATTGAGAGTGAGGGAGAATTTCCAGTTGAGCCATTTTAGCTCAAGACCTCAAGTACATGATGGAGGAGGTATCATTTCATGTTTTGTATTGTACTTCTCTCCTTTATTTGAGCAGCATGATGTAATAAGAATAAATATTTCTTCTTGCATATTATATGATGATGTACTTGCAGCTACTTGTAGCATTGATCTTGGCTATATTTTTGATGAGCTGTGGGGGAAGCCATATGTCTCTTGGTGTGCACCAATGACACAATATTGTAATTTCATGTTTTCATCTTATGAGATGAATATGGAAGCAAACAAGTGGCTCAAGAAGAACTTGTTGTTTTCTGTTTTGATGCAAGTAGTGAGTGAACTGCGCAGGTTCCATGAGTGGAACTATGATCCACTTTCCAGTTGTCATATGACAACTTGTTCCTATTTGTTCTTGCTAGCATGTGTTGTTGAGTTTTCTTTTGACAGGGGGAGCTTTGTTTGTGTTACACTGAAAACTGTCACCTTGACATTTTGCTGACTGTATGAGCTCAGTAACACTCATACATGCCTCCTCTGCAAGTCTTACAACCTTTGGTCCTCATTCCATGCCCTGAAAATGAAGGAAAAACCCTAAAAAGCTCAAAAAACCTTGGGTACGCAGTTAATATGAAGCCTACCTGCGTTTTTAGCTAGGGTACGCAGGTAAGGTGAAGATAAACTGCGTTCTAGAACGCATTTTTCCAGTGTTATAGGTGCGGTACCCCTGTAAAGTCAAAAAAGCGCGAAATTAAACCAAAAAATTTGATTTTTGGTCAATTCTAGAAGGTTCTGGATGAGATTTTTTGGGGATGAGTACGCTTTGGTAAGGTGCATGTATCCCACACCTTAAGGAACTAATCCCTTGATATGAGGAGCCTATCCCTTTGAAGGAGGATTCTATCCCTTTAATGGTGGAATCCTAACCTCCTCATCTGCTCTATAAAAGGAGGCATTGGGTAGCCTTTTGGGGTTAAGTCAAGAAGTTTTTTGGAGAAGATTTTTGAGCTGAAGTGCTGTTGAGATTTAGATTTCCTTCTGCTGAGCTTTTGAGAGGAAATATCACATACCTCTTTGTGCTTCTGGAGGAAGAGTGCAAGACTTATCAAAGTAGAGGAGATTCCTGCTTCGGACCCCGGGAAGACCTTTCGAACATCAAGGCTAAGGTTGTAAGGTTCTTCTGTATATTTTAAGATTAATACAATCAAGTTCTTTTTTTCTCAATAAATTGTCGTTCGATTGTTTATTTCAATAAGCTGTTGTTTGATCATTTATTTCATAGATTCCTTGATCACTATGATAGGTATGTTTTATAATTGTTTGTTATACAGGTGCTATTTAATATTTGCTTGTTTTGACGATTGCGGATCAATGAAATATGATACCTTTGCGACATAAATAAGCATTGGATCTAAGGTAAGATCGACACCTTCATAACGTTTATTTGTAAAACGAATATACCTAGAGAAAGACAAACTTAGTTGTTCGTTTGTTGCTAGATTGTCTTCTGACACTAGGGAGATCGGTCTTGTCCGCAAGAACGATTTATCCGGCCAACAAATTGGCGACTCCGCTGGGGAATGAAACTTGTTGTTTTTTGGTTATCTTTTATTTTGATTTGAGGATAAGTTTTTCCTGGTTTTTGATTGACTGATATCTGCCTGGGTAGCTTAGTTTTTATCTGTTTTTAAAATTTTGAAATCTTTTATATTTTTCTTGAAGTTTTCAGGGGACCGCACTTTGTCTTCACACACAGTGCAGGCATCTCCGCACTTTCCTTAAGTAAACAGTGCGGGACCGCACCTGTTACTTCTGGGAGCCTGCGGATCCTGTTAAAATTTTTGAAAAAATTCTGATTTTTTCTTTTAGTTTAGTTTAGATTTAATTTAGGATTCTTAGCATCTACCCAGATCTGTATTTTTCTGTCAAAAATCTCTTGTTTCTGAATTTCTTTCAGCCAATTCTTCATCTCATCAATCTCCATTAAGTTAATTGGGTGTTTTGAGTCTCTTTTTTGAGAAATTTTTAATTTGATTTCCTTTGGTCATTAATTGAAGGTTTGTCTCAGTCTTTTCACAATTTTGCATCTTTTTGCTTTCATTTTTGCAAAAAAATTTCCCCCTCATTGTGTATGAGTGTTAATCGCCTTTGAGTGTTTTTTGATCTTTGGAACTCTCACCCGATTTTCTTGACTTCCACTTGATTGGTTCTTAGATTACATTAGAATCATCATGTGTTTGAGGATTCTCTTGCATAGATCACATTTGCATAATTAGAATTCTCATTTTCAGAATATGAATGAAAAATGTGCATAGATTACATTTGCATACTTTTCAAGTGAATTGTGCATAGATTACAACTGCATAGTTTACATTCTGAAAAATCAATCTTAGATTTAGATCATTTTTTCTTTGATTTGAATTTAGATGTTTTTATGCTTGTTTTAAAAACAAAAAAAAAAAATAAAAAAAAATTTGGGATTGATTTGCATTAGTTTTTCTTGATGAAATTACTGCATTAGAGAATTTGTTATATTTTCTCTTAGTTATCAATCTTTGCATTGTTGGAAGTGAATGGAAACTCTCTCCTTACTTTAGGTAGGATTCATCGAATTGAAAAGATTACATTATCATATTCGATTGCATTCAGTTTTGGTTCGGGTCATAACACCATTGGTTTCATATCCATTTACCCTTTTGAGTAATAACAGCCTAAATAACACAACGCTTAATTAAAATTCATCTAGTAATTTTTACATTTTTAGGGCTCTTTCCACCAACCTAGCTTAGGCTAGTGTCTTGGAATAGGTTTTAGTTAACTCTCCAAGACAGTAAAACAAACAAGTAGTTGATCTTGCGGTAGGAAGAATTCCAATTGTTGCATGTATGCTCTGGGAAGCTCCTCTTAAAGGAGTTAAGCACGAGATCATATCTGAACCAGTGGGGTAATCAATCCTTCCTCATTGGGAACGATAGAAGATATACACGTATTAAAAATGGTAAACCTCGGATAGACCATTGTCGAGGAGCCAGGGGTCACTTGTCGGTAAACCTTGGATTCTTTCAAGGAGCCTTCAAGGGGATTGAGCTTTGTTACTCTGCCCTTGCGCGTGTGTCGGATCGTAGACTGTTCCCCCAGGTATATTTGTTTCAGTTGGTAACCTTAGTGACCATAATCTTTAGGATTCTTCCTTAAGGTGACGGTGGAGGGAAGATCCCACTGTACCTGGAGCAGACGTCGACTAGACTCACTTGGACTCTTTGGGGGGTTCTCTTCACTCGAGATGGTTTTGTGAAGAAAATTGTGCCAGTCTGTTTCATTAAGCAGGTTGTCGGGGTAACTGTTCCAACCGCGCTTTCTGTATTAAATTCTACGATGTTGGATTTCATCACCAACTAGTGTTTTTAGTACGGGAAGTTACTGTTTGTGTGTGGTTTGACTCCTAGATTTGATAGCACGTGTTAATTTGTTTGTTTTTAATTTTAGAGACCATAGGTGTGAATTGTGAATTTTAATTGTTAGTTGTTAATTGTTAATTGTTATTTTAGTTTTTAGTTTGTTAATAAAATTCACTGAAGTTGAATAGAATGGCAACTGTTCCGGAATTTACCAACCAAGGAACCCCTCTTAACGAGAATCCTAGTACTTTTCCTTGCTTTGGAAATGTTGGTCCTCCTTATATGGCTACTTTTTCATTACCTGGATTTACAATAGGTTTACCAATATGGTTATTTTCAACTTCGTTGGCCCCGAATACTCCAATTGTTTCACCTCAACCGGATGCTTCACCTAAACAGAGTTCACCATCTCAACATCACCAACCTTTTGTTGACCCTTTACCTTCTTCGTCTAATATTTCTTCCTCCATTTCTTCCTCTTCGCCTGGTAAAAGCCTTGACGCTAGTAACCAGGTGGCGAAGAAGAAGAAAGGGAAGAAGAAGAAGAAGAAGAAGCAAGGTAAGAAATAAGTCAACCAACCAACCATGGCTGTAAATATTAGTCGTGTTGAGGAAACCTCCAACAGGCTGTAGATTAGAGGTGAGGAGAGTTCCTTGTACTGTGTCAACCTCGTTAAAAAATGAATCAGTGTGTGAGGAGAGTTCCTTGTACTGTGTCAACCTCGTTAAAAAATGAATCAGTGTGTGAGGAGAGTTCCTTGTACTGTGTCAACCTCGTTAAAAAATGAATCAGTGGCTGGTGAGGATAGTTCCTTTTACTGTGTCAACCTCGTTAAAAAATGAATCAGTGGTGTGAGGATAGTTCCTTTTACTGTGTCAACCTCGTTAAAAAATGAATCAGTGTGTCTGAGGATGGTTCTTTTCCTGTTTCAACCTCATTAAAAAATGAATCAGTTAGTGTGAGCATATTTCTTTTCTTGTGTCAAGCTCATTTAAAAAATGAAACAAGCTTCCATGAGGACGGTTCTTTTCCTGTGTCAACCTCATTAAAAAATGAAACATTAGGTAGATTGTAGAGAGTAGATTTCTAGATTAGAATAGGTAGTTAGTTGAGGAAAGTTCCTTTTACTGTGTCAACCTCATTAAAAAATGAATCAGTGGTCTGAGGACAGTTCTTTTCCTGTGTCAACCTCGTTAAAAAATGAATCAGTTGGTCAGAGGATAGTTCCTATTACTGAGTCAACCTCATTAAAAAATGAATTAGGTATGAGGACAGTTCTTTTCCTGTGTCAACCTCGTTAAAAAATGAATCAGTTGGTCAGAGGATAGTTCCTTTTATTGATTCAACCTCGTTAAAAAATGAATCAGGTATGAGGACAGTTCTTTTCCTGTGTCAACCTCATTAAAAAATGAATCAGTAGGTTATGTAGGTAGATTAGAAATAAGTAGTTTCTGAGGATAGTTCCTTTTACTGTGTCAACCTCGTTAAAAAATGAAACACGTTGCCATGAGCATAGTTCTTTTCTTGTGTCGAGCTCGTTAAAAAATGAAACAAATCCTCCCTTAATTGAGTCGAGTCTTTGAATAGACCTCGTAAATGTTAAGTAATATATTTAGGTTACTTTTTAGGTCAGGTCTTTCATATGATCTCGTAAATGAACCTTCATTCCATCCAGCTATTTATTACTAATATACTTAGTTGAATGAAATGAAGCTGGGGGGGGCATGCGCTCTAGCAGTTACGCTTAGGGGGCATCAAGCACAATTTTCTCTCTGTTTCAAGCTTGTGAAAAAATGAAACCACTATGAAGCATAGTTTTTCTCTGTTTCAAGCTTTTGTAAAAATGAAACTTATCTTGAGTCAATTTCGGTTATTTTCGAGACTCGTTAAACTCATGAAAATCCCGAGATTATTTTGCTATATTTCATTCTCGTAAAACACATGAAAATGCTGAGTTCTTTCCGTCTTTTCCTGCTCGTAAATTAAATTGAAAGTCGGCCACAGGAGTACATTTTTATCCCTTTTTCGAACTCGTTAAAACTTACGAAAAAGAGAAAACCATGAGTACATTTTTATCCCTTTTTCGAACTCGTTAAAACTTACCGAAAAAGCGAAACTCTTGAGTTCTCTTTTAAGCCCTTTTCAGACTCTCTAAATATGAAAAGATTGCCGAGTACTTGACTATTCGAACTCGTTAAAGTAAATGAACAATCGTCCCTTCAGTATAAGTTTACCCCTTTTACGGACTGAAATGGACTATTTACGAAAAAGGTATACGTTGACTAAATACGGTCAATAGAGTTCTCTCCCGCATTATTTTATCCTTTTTCGGGCTCGAGAGACTAAATTTACGAAAAAGAACACCCATGGAGTTTTCTTAAGTTTTTCTTCTGACTCCCTAAAACTGAAAAACACCAAGTTTCTCCTATACTGGACTCGTTAAAACTTAACAGTAAAGGACCTGTTTAATTTTCAACAGGAACGAACCACTCCTTCTTAGGGTTCGATTTTTAAACTAAGTTGGACTCATCCGAAGGATGAGCTTATAAACAAGCAAATGTTATCCTCCTCAAGCTTGTCAAAAATAAAGAGGTACTTGCCAGAAATGGTGGGGGAAAAGAGAGAAAAACGAACTTGTTTGTTGTATTTTGATTTTTCAGAAAACCATTTAACCACTCTTGAACACGACACTTTTTGTCCACCTGGGTTGGGAAAATCCTTTGCCTAACAGTTAATCAAACCACATTGAAAGTCTTCAGCCGGTTTCTGGGTATTAGCTTTGGGTCAATTGTCACCAAGCCATCTGCAGTGTCGTTATGTGTTCAAGAGGACAGTTCAAATAAACCATTCATCTGCAAAATATCTATCATCCATTTTGACCATCCCTGAGTTAGTCCTTGCCAATATATTTTTTCAAAACTTGATCTATGATTTCGTGTTGTGAGCTTTCCTACGACGGATCACTTTCTATCGACAACAACTCATTATCTAGGAAGTTGATTCAGAAATCGTCAGTACCTTGGAATCTGCATGCCTCAATGGCAGGTTTCTCGCCTTCGACGACAGGTTGCATCATTGACCTTCGATCGAATGATTCCGTGACATGTTCGACTTCAGCTCATTGATTCACATTTCATGGATTGTACTGAGTACTTTGAGAGCCATTGACATTACTGGTGGTTTCTCTCACACTTGTTAACAATTTACATCATTGACTGGTAATCAAGTGGTTTCTACCATGTTCGACTTCAACACATTTATTCACATGGATAGAATCGTACTAGTTCGAGATGCGGAAATCAAGACCCTGGATCTAGTTTCTACCATCCAGGCTGCGAGGAATTTTGTTATCATTCATACAATAGACTATTTATAAACAGATGGCTGCGTCCATGTTGTGTCGACATATGTCTATACTGTGATGTATTCAAAATCATTCCTGTATCAGAACAATTTAGAGTTAGTTTCTAGTTAGTTTTGATCTGAGTATGGGAATGCCTACCTCAGTGATGATATGATTACATATATATATATTTTGCATTGAATGTTTTTACAGGTTCCGACTGGGGTGTCCACAGGATGATCCTTGAAATGATAAAGTACTTCACTCTTCATATATGACAGACTTCATCTTCATCTATTTCAGACTTCGCACTTTAGGGGGCAATTTGTTACACTAAAAACTGTCACCTTGACATTTTGCTGACTGTATGAGCTCATAAACACTCATACATGCCTCCTCTGCAAGTCTTACAACCTTTGTTCCTCATTCCAAGCCCTGAAACTGGAAGAAAAACCCTAAAAATCTCTGAAACTCAGGGTACGCAGGTAACATGAAGCCTGCATGCGTTTTAAGCTAGGGTACGCAGGTAAAGTGAAGATAAACTGCGTTCTAGAACGCACTTTTCCAGTGTAATGCCTGCGGTACCCCTGTAAAGTCAAAAAAGCGCGAAATTAAACCAAAAAAGTTGAATTTTGGTCAATTCTGGAAGGTTCTGGATGAGATTTTTTGGGGATGAGTACGCTTTGGTAAGGTGCATGTATCCCACGCCTTAAGGAACTAATCCCTTGATGTGAGGAGCCTATCCCTTTGAAGGAGGGTTCTATCCCTTTAAAGGTGGAATCCTAACCTCCTCATCTGCTCTATAAAAGGAGGCATTGGGTAGCCTCAAAGGTTAAGTTTTCTGGAGAATATTTTTGAGCTGAAGTGCTGTTGAGATTTAGATTTCCTTCTGCTGAGCTTTTGAGAGGAAATATCACATACCTCTTTATGCTTCTGGAGGAAGAGTGCAAGACTTATCAGAGTAGAGGAGATTCCTGCTTCGGACCCCGGGAAGGCCTTTCGAACATCAAGGCTAAGGTTGTAAGGTTCTTCTGTATATTTTTAAGATTAATACAATCAAGTTCTGTTTTTCTCAATAAATTGTCGTTCGATTGTTTATTTCAATAAGCTGTCGTTTGATCGTTTATTTCATAGATTCCTTGATCACTATGATAGGTATGTTTTATGATTATTTGTTATACGGGTGCTATTGATATTTTCTTGTTTGTGATTATGAGATCAATGAGAAAGTATTCTGCTACAGCGCAAATAAGCATTTGGATCTAAGGTAGGATCGACACCTTCATAGCATTTATTTGTAAAACGAATATATCTAGAGAAAGACAAACTTAGTTGTTCGTTTGTTGCTAGATTATCTTCTGACACTAGGGAGATCGGTCTTGTCCGCAAGAACGATTTATCCGGCCAACAGTTTGGAAAGTGGGACATGAATTGAAGATTCCCATTGGGAGCATGACTCTCCCTATTTTTCATGATGTATGTTTCAAGGGAAACAATGGGCAGCCCGTGATTGCCAAGATTCATCTCTTTCCTTCATGTGGGAGGAGCTATCTAGAGAGCCTGAATTTTTGGAGGAGGAATTTCAGGGTTTATATGTGTGATGTTGTGGCTTGGATCTCTCTTGAAGACCATTATGTTTCAGCCATATATCAGCAGTAGCCCCATATGTATCATGATGAGGGAGGAACTCATTTGGTGGATGTGCCCTTTGGGAGGAGGAACCTCCATTGTTTTTGCAGCTCATGCTCCAAGAGGAGTATGGGAGATGATATGGTCACCATGTTCAACCATTTTTTTTTCCATGAGGTGAACCATATGACTGTTTGGATTCAATATGATGATTAATTCCAACTCATCACATATGATATTATTTGGGCAAGCTTGATTTGCAGCGTTGGAGGAGAGGTCCTTGGGGATCTAGACTTCATCTTGCCTCTTGAAGGCAACATTATTGCAGCCTGAGTTTAGCTTGCACTCCACATTTATCATGATTGGAGAAGAGGACAACGTGGGGTAGGCCATGAAGCTTACCATGTTCAGAATTTTAGCCCACCTATTCTACATGAGAAAAAGGTGGAGGATTATTTTCAGGAGTTGCCTAGTTGGAAGGTGACTCATTTTGCATGGCTCATAGCTTGGAGATTGAGGATCCACATGAGGAAGATGTCCTCAAACACTTCACTCCATGCCTTGGGAGGAGGCTTTCCGGTTCTGTCCTTGCAGTTGCTTGAGGAAAAGCAACATTTGGGAGGGGAGGACTGTAATGTTCCAAAATTTTCATGCAGAAAATTGGAACATTAATTTTTGCTAATTTCACATAGGTGGAGAATAAATGGGTAAGGAGACCCATGAATAATGAAAAGCACAATAAAATCACTCATATTATGAGAAGGGATCATTTTTATAATTGATTTCACACCTCCATGTGTGAAAGGGGGCTATTTTGCAAAGTGGCTAGGTCAAGTTGACCAAAGTCAAACTGTGCAGGCTATGAGGTGGAAAGCACATAATGCAATAGAGAAGGAGGGAAGATTCCTTGAGAAGGAAAACCCTAATGAAGTGGGGCCCATGGAGAGGGAGCTCACAATTGTATAAGAGGAGGGCAAGACAACCATTTTGGATCATGAATGGATTATTGATTTCGTTGTCTTGAGAGACAAGGAGCATACTCCTATTGTTCAGTAGGGTTGCTGGGGGAATTCTTGCTTAGGATTCCTTCCTCCTCATGAGAGGCCTCTTGAGGAATTGATCTTCAGCTTTCTCCACATCTTGGCTCAAGGCCAAAGCATTCTCTTCCATCATAGCATTATTCTTGCAGCAAGAAGACATTGTGTTGCAGGGGTTGCAGTGGAGGCTTCCACCACATCACTCCGAGACTTGATTTGCAGAGAAAGGAGTCTCCATTTAGTGGAGATATCATTGAGGAGTGTTATTGAGCTCATTTGCAGATTTTGGTAGCAGGCCAAGCTTTCTCCCATCTTCATCAGCGCAGTCCCTTCCATAGATTGTGTTATTTCAGAGTTAGTCTGTAGTGGGGGTTTGCACCATCACATTGGAGGGAGAGATTTCCAGTGTCGGGATCAGCCTTGCATTCTAGAAATACTTTGGAGGAGATTGATTTAGATTTTAGAGAAGATTCTACCATCTCCTTCCATTTTGATAATGAGTTGCTGCTGCTACCCAGCAACTCCGACATTTTGGTATTTTTCCATTCTATGCATCTAGTGTAGCCAATCCTCTTGAGGATTGTTGTATTATCATTGTATCATTGTTTTCAGGGGTTAAGAGCACACTCCCCCTCATTTATTGAGCTCTATTGTAATATCATTATATTTCACATATTATATGTTGCAGTGTCTCCATAAGACAGCGGAGTCATAGCTAGGGCAGTTTATGCAGTAGTGTATTTCATGCTTTCATGTACTTGTTCTTTGAGGTTGATCATTCCCTCTCTTGAGTGCTCTTTCCCTCAAGATATTGTACACTTATTTTGCTACTATGAGCTAATATGATGGCTATGAGTTCTTCTATCATTTTCTAAGATTGGAGCAAGTTTCTCTTCATGTATTTGTTTGCATATTATTGTAGCTCACTTTTGAGTGGGATTCTTCATGAAGCTCTATAGACAGAGTCTGAAAAGGGCCAGATAGCCTCTGGATCTCACACTTTCTTGAGAAGGTGACATATTCGGTAAATTCCCCTTCATTCAATCTCTAGAATAAATTTATGATTGCCGACATTCCTGAAAAAGGAACGTTACAGTGGTATCAAAGCACCTTTCTTGGCTCAGCCTGTGGCCTTCAAGCCCAAGAAAGAATAAGAAAGAAAGATGAAGAATATAAGCTTGATCTCATCCATTTTTAGATCAAAGAAGAACCTCTACAAGGAAGAGAAGCAAGAAGAAGAGGAAGAACCTTGCACCTCCTATTCTCATCAAGGAGACCAAGAAACAAGTAGGAAAAAGGCTCCATATTTTGGAGAAAATAAAAGGGCTGAATCAAGGGCAGCCTCTATATTTTTCCATGAGGAGTGTGAGCATGTAGCTACACACCAAGGGGTACAGCGCAGTCACATGGCCAGCTTTTCCATGGGAAGAAAAGAAGAAGAAGGCATACAGGAGAAGGGAACTCTTAGTGGTTTCTTACATTAGTATGAATCTCAAACTCAGAATTTTAGAGATCACATCTCTTTCCCGGAGTTTTGCAATATAATGGTGATGAGGAGCAAGTAGCATGATGAGGATAGATTTCTTCTATCTGTCTTTGATGGTTCCTCTACTTATTCAGCCAAGGCTTGGATTGAAGAGCTAGACACCTTTTTGCAATAGCATCAGATTCATGAAGATGAAGGCATCAGAGTAGCAGCGATGCACTTGGGAGGTAAAGTCTATGCATGGTGGTTATTTGAGTCTTTTCCTTTGAAAAATGAAAATACTCCTTCCTATGCAATGTTCATTAGAGCTTTGATGGGAAAATTTCGTGGGAAGAAATCTGAAACACATGTGGAGGAAACAAAAATTGCTAGAAAAACAAAACCCTTGCATGTGATGGAGGAATTCATGGGCTCAAGACCACTTCAGAAACACTTAGAGGAGGCTGATATCTTGCATGGTGCTTTATTAGAGGCAAGATCTTCATCTTGCATTTTTGCACAAGGAGTCATAGAGGTCTCTCTTTCAAGAGAGGATCTCATTTTTGAGAAGTTGCTTACATATGTTGATGAGGAGAAGGGCAACAACGTTGTCAATCATAGAGCTGATCTAGTACCTCATGCAGAGGGAGGAGGAGCACATGATCAAATGAGAGGGATTCTTGTATCATTGCAAGAAGGTCCCCAGGATCTCATACATGGAGGTCCAAGCACAATCAGTGAGCAGCATGATTGTGCCATTTTGTAGCTGGAAGAAGGAGGGGGAGAGGAAGAGCAACATCATGTGATGAGGAGCACACACCCTTCTCAATTCCAGAAGGTTAAGGAAAAGAGGAGAAAGGTTGTACTGTGCAGGGAGAGCAAGGGCAAGGTTGCCCAACCATATGTACAGTCCACTCTTGTCATTGATGTCTCACTACATAGGGGCATCCCACCAGGGAGACCACCAGATCTATCATTGATGAGAGGGATCATGTTGTTGGATTCACCACTCTTGGATTTTGGAGAGGTGAAGAGATTGGAGGAAAAATTTGGAATGAGGGATTTCAAAGTAGCAGGCAGTATCATGAGTGGAGGTTCACATGCCAGATCACAAGAGTTGTCACTGAGGAGGATTGATCCTTATTGGAGGTCTCAGCTTTTTGTAGAGTACTCCAAGGATCTTGGTGCATGCATGATTCTTGATGACCCGAATGGAGATGAAAGATACATGGTGGATGATGTGGTCATCTATTCCTATGGTAGGATCTTCTTGACTAGATCTTCTAGTCTCAAGGAGAAGCTGCTACATGCAGCACATGAGGACTTCTCTTCTGTTCATTTTGATGCATATTTCTAGCTGATGGAGGAGTTCACTTGGGACGGCATCCAACATGACATATATCAGCATATGGAGATATGAATAGCCCATATGGTGATAGAGATGATGTCACAGCCACCTTCCTACTCATTGAGAGTGAGGGAGAATTTTCAGTTGAGCCATTTTAGCTCAAGACCTCAAGTACATGATGGAGGAGGTATTATTTCATGTTTTGTATTGTACTTCTCTCCTTTATTTGAGTAGCATGATGTAACAAGAAGAAATATTTCTTCTTGCATATTATATGATGATGTACTTGCAGCTACTTGTAGCATTGGTCTTGGCTATATTTCTAATGAGCTGTGGGGGAAGCCATATGTCTCTTAGTGTGCACCAATGACACCATATTGTAATTTCATGTTTTCTTCTTATGATATGACTATGGCAAAAAACAAGTGGCTGGAGAAGCACTTGTTGTTTTCTGTTTTGATGCAAGCAGTGAGTGCACTGTGCAGGTTCCATGACTGGAACTATGATCCACTTTCCGGTTGTCATATGACAACTTGTTCCTATTTGTTCTTGCTTCCATGTGTTGCTGAGTTTTCTTTTGATAGGGGGAGCTTTGTTTGGAAAGTGGGACATGAATTGAAGATGCCCATTGGGAGCATGACTCTCCCTATTTTTCATGATGTATGTTTCAAGGGAAACAATGGGCAGCCCATGATTGCCAAGCTTCATCTCTTTCCTTCATGTGGGAGGAGCTATCTAGAGAGCCTGAATTTTTGGAGGAGGCATTTCATGGTTTATATGTGTGATGGGGTGGCTTGGGTCTCTCTTGAAGACCATTATGTTTCAGCCATATATCAGCAGCAGCCCCATATGTATCATGATGAGGGAGGAACTCATTGGGTGGATGTGCCCTTTGGGAGGAGGAACCTCCATTGTTTTTGCAGCTCATGCTCCAAGGGGAGCATGGGAGATGATATGGTCACCATTTTCAGCCATTTGTTTTTCCATGAGGTGAACCATATGACTGTTTGGATTCCATATGATGATTAATTCCAACTCATCACATATGAAATTATTTGGGCCAGCTTGATTTGCAGCGTTGGAGGAAAGGTCCTTGGGGATCTAGACTTCATCTTGCCTCTTGAAGGCAACATTATTGCAGCCTGAGTTACGCTTGCACTCCAAATTTATCATGTGTGAAGAAGAGGACAATGTGGGGTAGGCCATGAAGCTTACCATGTTCAGAATTTCAGCCCACCTATTCTACATGAGCAAAAGGTGGAGGATTATTTTCAGGAGTTTCCTAGTTGGAAGGTGACTCATTTTGCATGGCTCATAGCTTGGAGATGGAGGATACACATGAGGAATATGTCCTCAAACACTTCACTCCATGCCTTGGGAGGAGGCTTTCTGGTTCTATCCTTGCAGTTGCTTGAGGACAAGCAACATTTGGGAGGGGAGGACTGTAATGTTCCAAAATTTTCATGCAGAAAATTGGGACATTAATTTTTGCTAATTTCACATAGGTGGAGAATAAATGGGTAAGGAGACCCATGAATAATGAAAAGCACAATAAAATCCCTCATATTATGAGAAGGGATCATTTTTGTATTTGATTTCACACCTCCATGTGTGAAAGGGGGCTATTTTGAAAAGTGGCTAGGTCAAGTTGACCAAAGTCAAACTGCGTGTTGAGATTGCAACAAGATGATGAGATTAGTGGAAGGAAGTCGCCTTCACTAAGTGGGCCCGCAGGCTATTTTTGGCGCAAATTCTATTTTTAGACTATGTCTATTTTTAGACATGTCGATCGTGATTCTATGAGTTGCAGGATGCTATTTGTGGATGGTTGGTCAAGTTGGAAAAATAGATGGACTTATATTTTTAGACATATTGGGTGGAATCTATTTTTATATTGCCAGTCTAAAAATAGATATGTCGAATATTATTAGCTCTTAATAATATTTGGACTATAAACATTATATTATTCTCTTGGAGCACTTTAGTTAAGTGCACAGATGTGGCACAGTAGCTGACAGAAGGAATTACACTATTCTTGAGGGTTAAGTGGAGCTATTGCATGGATACTTCAGTTAGAACTCATGTGACAGAGTTTGGTGGAGTTATTGAGATAGTTGATGGAGTTGTGTTCAGTTTAACTGAGTTAAACATAGTTGAGCTAGTTGTATCTAGTCTAACTGATTGATACAATAGTGAGAGTGGTGTGAATTAATTATTAATTAATTCACTAATTATTAACTCATTAATAAACTAAATAATACATCAGTTAACTATAGTGCATGGACAGTTTCAGTGGAGACCAGTGAAGAGGTAGGTGAAAGAGCAGTGTGACTATCAGTTGTGACTATAATGTTGCATGATTTGCAACAACCAGTGATTGGAGATGCCAATGAGGATTGCACAGTCAAGGCTGGACTGATTCGAGTTCATTTAGAGCCATTCTTCAACAGGGATTGCATAGTAGAGGCAGGCTATCAGGTGGCATAGATTGGAGCATGTGATTTGCTAGATCGGGGGTTGATTAGTGTGTAGCAATTGGAGATTATACTGAGAGCTTGTGAGGAGCTTTGTATAATGATTTTTACATGATCTATATGACATATAATATACATATATATGGGGGTTTTCAGCTTTAAGCTTTCCCATAAATACTGTGTTCATATGTGTGATTGTTTATGGTTTTAATGTGCGCATGCGATTGTTTTTTATTTCCGCAATTAATGATCAATGGTAGATGAGATTATGTATTGTGCATGAAGTTAAAATAGTGTGTGATCAGGAGAATCTCAGTGAATAATATATCATTTATTCAAATTTCTACATGGTATCAAAGCGATATTGATCATTGGAGCAATTGCAAAACATTGAAGCGATTGAGTTTTGAGCTAGTGGAATTCGAATTTGCAGCAGTGTTTTCTTGGTGTCGAAGTTGAGATGTCTTTCAATGGATTGAAATTGGAGTATGCCCTTGAGGGAATCTCTAATTATATTTCATGGAAGGACATGATGGAGGCGGTGCTGGATGACAATGGGTTGAAGGAGTTCATAGATGCAAAAATTCCAAAAACTGCTTCTAGTGATGCTGCTGCACTTGTGTCAAAGAATTCTGTTGGAAGGTGTAAAGGATAACATAGTGTCTAGCCTTCATGGTAAGGCTTCTCCATTCTTGATGTGGAAAGTGTTGATATAATTATTCCAAAGCAAGAGCAACCAGAGGAAGTTGGCGCTCAAGGATAAACTCAGGAACATAAAAATGGAGAAAGGCGACAATATGCCCAAGTACCTCACGAATTTCATCCAATGAAGGGATGAGTTGGGAAGTGTGGGGGTGACTGTAGATGAAGAGGACTTGGTGAGATTTGATCTCCTTGGGCTTCCGAAGAGTTGGAATTCCTATCAGGACTCTGTCAATGGTCGAGAGAAATTGCCAGGATGGGAGCGACTTTGGTCGGATCTTGTGCAACAGGAGATAAGGCAAAGTACCAGGGACGGATCTTCATCAAAGAACTCTGATGAAGAAAAGTGTGCTTTGGCTGCCAAAGCAAGGAAGGGGAAGAACAAGAATAATGCTTCTCAATCCGGTGCGAAAGGCAAGAAGCAGGACATGTCCAAGGTGAAGTGATTTCACTATCACCAACACGGACATTATGCCACTAATTGTCCACAGAAGAAGAAAAATAAGTAGGCTGTTGGATCTGCAGTTGGAGAGGCCTTAGCCTCGTAGTTTGAGCTATATTTTTTTCTGATCGCATGCTTGGTCTCAAGTATGATGGGTTTAGTGTGGTTTCTTGACAGTGGTGCATCTTTTCATATAACCGGAGATAAAGATTTGTTTACTAATCTGGATGAGAAATATCTTGGAGTGCACATCCAGATGGGCGATGATGGTAGATACAGTGCGACCGGTATCGGTAGCATTTAATTTGAGAGGGAGTCTGGTAAACCCTTCGTATTGAAGGAAGTGATGCATGTTCTAGGATTGAAGAAGAATCTTATCTCAGTGGCCATGTTAGAAGACAAGGGATATGATGTTGTCTTTAGTGAGGGAAAGGCTTTCCTTCGCAGTAAGGCAACTGGTGAGACCCAGAGGATAGGGGTTCGAGTTAAGAACCTTTATCAATTGCAGGTAGATGGTTGTGCAGCAGTGGCAGGCAAGGCATAAGGAGTGGTGAGCTGGGATGATGGCGAGATGTGGCACCAGAGATTGGGCCACCTTCACCATGGAGCTTTGAAGATACTGCAACAGATTTCTACTGGGCTTCCTACGAGCACTCTTGCGTAGGAAGATCAGTGCAAGGGATGTACCTTGGGAAAATTTGCGAAAGCCACCTTTCATGAGAAGGATATTCGTGCCATGATGATCCTTGAGATAATTCACACAAATGTGTGTGGACCTTTCTCAGTAGCTTCGACAGCAAAGCACAGATACTATGTGATATTTGTTGATGATTTTTCTCAGAAGTGCTGGATATTCTTCACGCAGAAGAAGAACGAGACATACTCAAAGTTCTGTGAGTTCAAGGCACTGGTTGAGAAATAATCGGGGAAGTAGGTGAATTCATCTTTGGAAAATTCAAGGACTTTTGCAACGCAGAAGGAATTCGAAGAGAGCTCATAGCACCTCATAACCCACAGCAAAATGGGGTTGTTGAGCGGAAGAAAAAAACGATCATGGGTGCTACACGGGCGATGTTGCATGATCAGGGCCTTCCCATACACTTGTGGGTTGAGGCATGCAATACTGCAGTATATGTGCAGAATCGTTGTCCTCACAGGATACTTGGCATGAGTACACCCGAGGAGGCATTTTCTGGTAAGAAGCTTGACATTTCCCATTTGAGGATTTTTGGTTCACCTGTTTACATTCATGTGACTAAGGATGCCAGGAAGAATCTGGAGCCGACCGCAGAGGTTGGGATATTTGTGGGGCACACTGATACGACCCACAACTATCATGTGTATTTTCCAGAAAGTCGCAAGACTGTTGTGTGACGGGATATCAAATTTCAGGAGGAGAAAGCCATGAAGTGTTCGCTTGAGAGGGAGCCACAATTGCATGCAGATGAGGAGCTATTAGTTCCTAAGGATGAGCTTTAGGATGTGGATCAGCCACAAGAGGAAGTTCATGGAGTGGAAGAGACCACTCATGCAATCCCAACCATCAGAGGGCGGAAGCGCACTACAGAAGCTGAGCGACTGGCTCAAGATGCAGAGAGGATTGTAGGAGCACCTACATCATAGCACAGATAGAGACAGTCACCTGATCGGTACACTGGATACATGGCTCTTATGAGAAAGTGTATCGTGACAGAGCCATCCTCTTTCGAGGAAGCTGTGGAGGATCCCGCATGGGTAGATGCCATGGTGGAAGAGTATGATTCGATTGTCAAAAACAGTGCATGGGAGATTGTCCCAAGGCCAGAAGGGAAATCAGTGGTGGGTTCGAGACGGATCTACAAAGTGAAGCAAGTAGCTGACGGGAGTGTGGAGAAGTACAAGGCAATATTTGTTGCTCGAGGCTTCTCACAGATTGAGGGGATCGATTATGAGGAAAACTTTGCACCTGTTGCAAGGTATTCTTCCATACGGACGATTATTTCTCTCTCAGCGCAGATGGGGTGGCACATTCATCAGATGGATGTGAAGACTACGTTCCTCAATGGAGTGATTGAGGAGGAGGTGTACAAAGAGTAGCCCGAAGGTTTTTAGATCTTTAGCATCGAGTCACATGTGTGCAGGCTCAAGAGAGCATTGTATGGGTTGAAACAAGCACCTCGTGCTTGGTACACATGGATAGACAGTTATTTCACCGGACTTGGATTCTCCAACAGTGAGGCGGATCCGAACCTATACCAGATTGTGGTGGAGGGTAAGTTGCTAATCATTGTAATTTATGTAGATGATTTGATTTTGACAGGTGATGAACTATTGATACTCTCATGCAAGGATGATCTTGCAAAAGAGTTTGAGATGAAGGACTTGGGCCTCGTTCATTATTTCCTGGGATTGGAAATTTGGCAGCGCAGTGTTGGACTGTTTGTGTCTCAAGGCAAGTATGCCCGGGAGATACTGGATAAGTTCAACATGCATGGCTGCAAGCCTATTGATACTCCTCTTCCTGGTGGTTGGAGGAAGGAGGATGCTACATCGGCAGATGTTGTGGATGCCATTGTTTATCGACAGTTGGTGGGGTCGCTTATGTATCTGGTCAATACATGACCCAAAATATGCTATGCTGTTAACCAGCTTTCACAAGATATGGTTAAGCCTACCAAGCTCTACTCGAAGGCAGGCAAGCATGTATTGAGATATCTCAGAGGCACATCGGGATATGGATTATGGTACAGATAGTCGGATGAGGTGAAGTTGTGTGGCTTCACGGATGCAGATTGGGCAGGGAGCCCAACGGACAGAAAGAGCACATCTAGAGGGATTTTCAGTATCGGGTCGACAACAGTTTCTTGGTACAACAGGAAGTAGAGATCTGTGGCACTTAGTTCAGCAGAGGCCGAGTATATGGCAGTGAGCTTGGCTGCATGTGAGGCTATATGGATGAGGAAGATCCTGGTCGGGTTGTTCGGTTCACACTTAGATCCTATTGTGATATATTGTGATAATCAGAGTTGCATCAAACTCTCGGTTAATCTAGTATTTCATGATATATCTAAACACATTGACATCCGGTATCATCATATCAGAGATTGTGTGCAGCGGAAGAACATGTTACTTTCATACATTCCCACGGAGGATCAAGATGCTGATATCTTGACGAAGGTGCTCACCAGGAGAAAATTCGAATACCACAGAGGCAGGATAGGGGTGGTAGATAATCCTTATCTTGTTGAGAGGGAGTGTTGAGATTGCAACAAGATGATGAGCTTAGTGGAAATCAGTCACCTTCACTAAGTGGGCCCGCAGGCTATTTTTGGCGCAAAGTCTATTTTTAGACTATGTCTATTTTTAGACATGTCGATCATGATTCTATGAGTTGCAGGATGCTATTTGTGGATGGTTGGTCAAGTTGGAAAAATAGATGGAATTATATTTTTAGAAATATTGGGCGGAATCTATTTTTAGATTGCTAGTCTAAAAATAGATATGTCAAATATTATTAGCTATTAATAATATTTGGACTATAAACATTATCTTATTCTCTTGGAGCACTTCAGTTAAGTGAAAAGATGTGGCACAGAAGCTGACAGAAGGAATTATGATATTCCTGAGGGTTAAGTGGAGCTATTGCATGGATAATTCAATTAGAACTCATGTGATAGAGTTTGGTGGAGTTATTGAGATAGTTGATGGAGTTGTGTTCAGTTTAACTGAGTTAAACATAGTTGAGCTAGTTGTATCTAGTCTAACTGATTGATACACTAGTGAGAGTGGTGTGAATTAATTATTAATCAATTCAGTAATTATTAACTCATTAATCAACTAAAGAATACGTCAGTTAACTACAGTGCATGGACAGTTTCAGTGGAGACCAGTGAAGAGGTAGGTGAAAGAGCAGTGTGACTATCAGTTGTGACTATACTGTTGCATGATTTGCAACAACCAGTGATTGCAGATGCCAATGAGTATTGCACAGTCAAGGCTGGACCAATTTGAGTTCATTCAAAGCCATTCTTCAACAGGTATTGCGTAGTAGAGGCAGGCTATCACGTGGCAGAGATTGGAGCATGTGATTTTCTAGATCGGGGCTTGATTAATGTGTAGCAATTGGAAATTATACTGAGAGCTTGTGAGGAGATTTGTATAATGATTGTTACATGATATTTATGACATATAATATACAGATAGTTGGGGTTTTTTAGCTTTAAGCTTTCCCATAAATACTGTGTTCATATGTGTGATTGTTTATGGATTTAATGTGCCCATGCGATTGTTTTTATTTCCGCAATTAATGATCAATGGTAGATGAGAATTTGTATTGTGCATGAAGTTAAAATAGTGTGTGATCAGGATAATATCAGTGAATAATATATCATTTATTCAAATTTCTACACTGTGCAGGCTATGAAGTGGAAAGCACATAATGCAATAGAGAAGGAGGGAAGATTCCTTGAGAAGGAAAACCATAATGAAGTGGGGCCCATGGAGAAGGAGCTCACAATTGTATAAGAGGAGGGCAATACAACCATTTTGGCTCATGAATGGATTATTGATTTCGTTGTCTTGAGAGACAAGGAGCATAATCCTATTGTTCATCAGGGTTGCTGGGGGAATTCCTTCTTAGGATTCCTTCCTCCTCATGAGAGGCCTCTTGAGGAATTGATCTTCAGCTTTCTCCACATCTTGGCTCAAGGCCAAAGCATTCTCTTCCATCACAGCGTTATTCTTGCAGCAAGAAGACATTGTGTTTCTGGGGTTGTAGTGGAGGCTTCCACCACATCACTCTGGGACTTGATTTGCAGAGAAAGGAGTCTCCATTTCGTGGAGATATCATTGAGGAGTGTTATTGAGCTCATTTGCAGATTTTGGCAGCAGGCCAAGATTTCTCCCGTCTTCATTAGCGTAGTCCATTCCATAGACTGCGTTATTTCAGAGTTAGTCTGCAGTGGGGGTTTGCACCATCACATTGGAGGGAGAGATTTCCAGTGTCGGGATCAGCCTTGCACTCCAGAAATCCTTTGGAGGAGATTTATTCAGATTGTAGAGTATATTCTACCATCTCCTTCCATTTTGATAATGAGTTGCTGCTGCTACCCAGCAACTCCGACATTTTGGTATTTTTCCATTCTATGCATCTAGTGTAGCCAATCCTCTTGAGGATTGTTGTATTATCATTGTATCATTGTTTTCAGGGGTTAAGAGCACACTCCCCCTCATTTTTTGAGCTCTATTGTAATATCATTATATTTCACATATTATATGTTGCAGTGTCTCCATAAGACTACGCAGTCATAGCTAGGGTAGTTTATGCAGCAGTGTATTTCATGCTTTCATGTACTTGTTCTTTGAGGTTGATCATTCCCTCTCTTGAGTGCTCTTTCCCTCAAGATATTGTACACTTATTTTGCTGCTATGAGCTAATATGATGGCTATGAGTTCTTCTATCATTTTCTGAGATTGGAGCAAGTTTCTCTTCATGTATTTGTTTGCATATTGCTGTAGCTCACTTTTGAGTGGGATTCTTCATGAAGCTCTATAGACAGAGTCTGAAAAGGGCCAGATAGCCTCCGGATCTCACACTTCCTTGAGATGGTGACATATCCAGTAAATTCCCCTTCAGTCAATCTCTAGAATAGATTGCTGATTGCTGACATTCCTGAAAAAGGAACATTACAGTGGTATCAGAGCACCTTTCTTGGCTCAGCCTGTGGTCTTCAAGCCCAAGAAAGAAGAATAAAGAAAGATGAAGAAGATGAGCTTGATCTCATCTATTTTTAGATCAAAGAAGAACCTCTATAAGGAGGAGAAGCAAGAAGAAGAGGAAGAACCCTGCACTTCCTATTCTCATAAAGGAGACCAAGAAATAAGTAGGAAAATGGCTCCATATTTTGGAGAAGAAAATAAAAGGGCTGAATCAAGGGCCATCTCTAGTTTTTTCCATGAGGAGTGTGAGCATGAAGCTACACACCAAGGGGTACAACGTAGTCACATGGCCAGCTTTTTCATGGGAAGAAAAGAAGAAGAAGGCATACTGGAGAAGGGAACTCTTAGTGGTTTCTTACATGAGTATGAATCTCAAACTCAAAAGTTTAGAGATCACATCTCTTTCTCGGAGTTTTGCAAGATCATGGTGAGGAGGAGCAAGCAGCATGATGAGGATAGATTTCTTCTATCTGTCTTTGATGGTTCCTCTACTTATTCAGCCAAGGCTTGGATTGAAGAGCTAGACACCTTTTTGCAGTAGCATCAGATTCCTGAAGATGAAGCCATCAGAGTAGCAGCACTGCACTTGGGAGGTAAAGTCTATGCATGGTGGTTATTTGAGTCTTTTGCATTGAAAAATGCAAATAATTCTTCCTATGCAATTTTCATTAGAGCTTTTATGGGAAAATTTGGTGGGAAGAAATCTGAAACACATGTGGAGGAAACAAACATTGCTATAAAAAAAAAACCCTTGAATGTGATGGAAGAATTCATGGGCTCAAGACCACTTCAGAAACCCATAGAGGAGGCTGATATCTTGCATGGTGCTTTATTAGAGGCAAGACCTTCATCTTGAATTTTTGCACAAGGAGTCCTAGAGGTCTCTCTTTCAAGAGAGGATCTCATTTTGGAGGATTTGCCCACATATGTTTATGAGGAGAAGGGAAAAAGAGCTGTCAATCATAGAGCTGATCTACTACCTCATGCAGAGAGAGGAGGAACACATGCTCCAATGAGAGGGATTCTTGCATCATTGCAGGAAGGTCCCCAAGATCTCATACATGGAGGTCCAATCACAATCAGTGAGCAGCATGATTGTGCCATTTTGTAGCTGGAGGAAGGAGGGGGAGAGGAAGAGAAGCATCATGTGATGAGGATCACACACCCTTCTCAATTCCAAAAGGTTAAGGAAAAGAGGAGAAAGGCTGTACTGCATAGGGAGAGCAAGGGCAAGGTTGCCCAACCATATGTACAGTCCACTCTTGTCATTGATGTCTCACTACATAGGGGCATCCCACCAGGTAGACCACCAGATCTATCATTGATGAGAGTCATCATGTTGTGGGATTCACCGCTCTTGGATTTTGGAGAGGTGAAGAGATTGGAGGAAAAATTTGGCATGAGGGATGTCAGAGTAGCAGGCAGCAGCATGAGTGGAGCTTCACATGCCAGATCACAAGCGTTGTCACTAAGGAGGATTGATCCTTATTGGAGGTCTCAGCTTTTTGTAGAGTACTCCAAGGATCTTGGTGCATGCATGATTTTTGATGACCCGGATGGAGATTAGAGATACATGGTGGATTATGTGGTCATCTATTCCTATGGCAGGATCTTCTTGACTAGATCTTCTAGTCTCAAGGAGAAGCTGCTACATGCAGCACATGAAGACTTCTCTTCTGTGCATTTTGATGCATATTTCTAGTTGATGGAGGAGTTCACTTGGGAGGGCATCCAACATGACATATATCAGCATATGGAGAGACGCATAGCTCAGATGGTGATAGAGAGGATGTCACAGCCACCTTCCTACTCATTGAGAGTGAGGGAGAATTTCCGGCTGAGCCATTTCAGCTCAAGACCTCAAGTACATGATGGAGGAGGTATCATTTCATGTTTTGTATTGTATTTCTCTCCTTTATTTGAGCAACATGATGTAACAAGAAGAAATATTTATTCTTGCATATTATATGATGATGTACTTGTAGCTACTTGTAGAAATGATCTTGGCTATAATTTTGATGAGCTGTAGGGGAAGCCATATGTCTCTTGGTGTGCACCAATGACACAATATTGTAATTTCATGTTTTCATCTTACGAGATGACTATGGCAGCAAACAAGTGGCTGGAGAAGCACTTGTTGTTTTCTGTTTTGATGCAAGTAGTGAGTGCACTGCGCAGGTTCCATGAGTGGAACTATGATCCACTTTCCAGTTGTCATATGACAACTTGTTCCTATTTGTTCTTGCTTCCATGTGTTGCTGAGTTTTCTTTTGATAGGAGGAGATTTGTTTGGAAAGTGGGACATGAATTGAAGATTCCCATTGGGAGCATGACTCTCCCTATTTTTCATGATGTATATTTCAGGGGAAACAATGGGCAGCCCGTGATTGCCAAGCTTCATCTCTTTCCTTCATGTGGGAGGAGCTATCTAGAGAGCCTGAATTTTTGGAGGAGGCATTTCATGGTTTATATGTGTGATGGGGTAGCCTGGGTCTCTCTTGAAGACCATTATGTTTCATCCATATATCAGCAGCAACCCCATTTGTATCATGATGAGGGAGGAACTCATTGGGTGGACGTGCCCTTTGGGAGGAGGAACCTCCATTGTTTTTACAGCTCATGCTCCAAGGGGAGTATGGGAGATGATATGGTCACCATGTTCAGCCATTTGTTTTTCCATGAGGTGAACCATATGACTGTTTGGATTCCATATGATGGTGAATTCCAACTCATCACATATGAGATTATTTGGGCCAGCTTGATTTGTAGCGTTGGAGGAGAGGTCCTTGGGGATATAGACTTCATCTTTCTAGTTGAAGGCAACATTATTGCAGCCTGAGTTAAGCTTGCACTCCACATTTATCATGAGTGGAGAAGAGGACAACGTGGGGTAGGCCATGAAGCTTACCATGTTCAGAATTTCAGCCCACCTATTCTACATGAGCAAAAGGTGGAGGATTATTTTCAGGAGTTGCCTAGTTGTAAGGTGACTCATTGTGCATGGCTCATAGCTTGGAGATGGAGGATACACATGAGGAAGATGTCCTCAAACACTTCACTCCATGCCTTGGGAGGAGGATTTCCGGTTCTGTCCTTGCAATTTCTTGAGGACAAGCAACATTTAGGACGGGAGGACTGTAATGTTCCAAAATTTTCATGCAGAAAATTGGAACATTAATTTTTGCTAATTTCACATAGGTGGAGAATAAATGGGTAAGGAGACCCATGAATAATGAAAAGAATAATAAAATCCCTCATATTATGAGAAGGGATCATTTTTGTATTTGATTTCACACCTCCATGTGTGAAAGGGGGCTATTTTGCAAAGTGGATAGGTCAAGTTGACCAAAGTGAAACTGTGTAGGCTATGAGGTGGAAAGCACATAATGAAATAGAGAAGGAGGGAAGATTCCTTGAGAAGGAAAACCATAATGAAGTGGGGCCCATGGAGAGGGAGCTTACAATTGTATTAGAGGAGGGCAAGACAACCATTTTGGCTCCTAAATGGATTATTGATTTCGTTGTCTTGAGAGACAAGAAGCATACTCCTATTGTTCAGCAGGGTTGCTGGGGGAATTCCTGCTTAGGATTCCTTCCTCCTCATGAGAGGTCTCTTGAGGAATTGATCTTCAGCCTTCTCCACATCTTGTCTCAAGGCTAAAGCATTCTCTTCCATCACAGCATTATTCTTGCAGTAAGAAGACATTGTGTTGCTGGGGTTGCAGTGGAGGCTTCTACCACATCACTCCGGGACTTGATTTGCAGAGAAAGGAGTCTCCATTTAGTGGAGATATCATTGAAGAGTGTTATTGAGCTCATTTGCAGATTTTGGTAGCAGGCCAAGCTTTCTCCCATCTTCATCAGCGCAATCCCTTCCATAGACTGCATTATTTCAGAGTTAGTCTGCAGTGGGGTTTTGCACCATCACATTGGAGGGAGAGATTTCCAGTGTCAGGATCAGCCTTGCACTCCAGAAATCCTTTGGAGGGGATTGATTTATATTGTAGAGAAGATTCTACCATCTCCTTCCATTTTGATAATGAGTTGCTGCTGCTACCCAGCAACTCCAGCATTTTGGTATTTTTCCATTCTATGCATCTAGTGTAGCCAATCCTCTTGAGGATTGTTGTATTATCATTGTATCATTGTTTTCAGGGGTTAAGAGTACACTCCCCCTCATTTCTTGAGCTCTATTGTAATATCATTATATTTCACATATTATATGTTGAATTTTCTCCATAATACTGCGCAGTCATAGCTAGGGCAGTTTATGCAGCAGTGTATTTCATGCTTTCATGTACTTGTTCTTTGAGGTTGATCCTTCCCTCTCTTGAGTGCTCTTTCCCTCAAGATATTGTACACTTATTTTGCTACTATAAGCTAATATGATGGCTATGAGTTTTTCTATAATTTTCTGAGATTGGAGCAAGTTTCTCTTCATGTATTTGTTTGCATATTAATGTAGCTCACTTTTGAGTGGGATTCTTCATGAAGCTCTTTTGACAGAGTCTGAAAAGGGCTAGATAGCCTCCGGATCTCACACTTCCTTGAGAGGGTGACATATCCGGTAAATTTCCCTTCAGTCAATCTCTGGAATAGATTGCTGATTTCTGACATTCCTGAAAAAGGAACATTACAGTGGTATCAGAGCACCTTTGTTGGCTCAGCCTGTGGCCTTCAAGCCCAAGAAAGAAGAAGAAAGAAAGACGAAGAAGATGAGCTTGATCTCATCCATTTTTAGAGAAAAGAAAAACCTCTACAAGGAGGAGAAGCAAGAAGAAGAGGAAGAATCCTGCACTTCCTATTCTCATCAAGGAGACCAAGAAATAAGTAGGAAAAAGGATCCATATTTTGGAGAAGAAAATAAAAGGGCTAAATCAAGGGCCAACTCTAGATTTTTCCATGAGGAGTGTGAGCATGCAGCTACACACCAAGGGGTACAGCGCAGTCACATGGCCAACTTTTCCATGGGAATAAAAGAAGAAGAAGGCATACCGGAGAAGGGAACTCTTAGTGGTTTCTTACATGAGTATGAATCTCAAACTCAGAAGTTTAGAGATCACATCTCTTTCTCGGAGTTTTTCAAGATCATGGTGAGGAGGAGCAAGCAGCATGATGAGGATAGATTTCTTCTATCTGTATTTGATGGTTCCTCTAATTATTCATCCAAGGCTTGGATTGAAGAGATAGACACCTTTTTGCAGTAGCATCAGATTCCTGAAGATGAAGGCATCAGAGTAGCAGCACTGCACTTGGGAGGTAAAGTCTATGCATGGTGGTTATTTGAGTCCTTATGGATGTGGAGCCTGGTGTCTTTGAAGGGGCGCACTATACCAACTTGTGGGATTCAACTGACCTAAAGCAAGTGATGGAGAATAAGATCTTCTAGGTCTTATGCGAGGGATCATTTTCCACAGTTATCCACTCGTGCCCCTGGTTGTGCCTAGTCACATACGAAAAAAAAAAAGGCCATTTCACACTTCAAAGTGTTGATGCACAACGTACAGATCCGAGCACGCAAATATAGGGTATGGTACAACCTGCCCTACATGGTGACAGAGGCTAAGATTGACCAGGTCATTGCGACTTGTCTAGAAGCATGCAAGACTGGGCTAGGCTCCAGCTAGCCTATCACAACATCAACGTCCGGCATGGAAACCACATATGCTGCCAGGGAAAAAGAAGCCGAGAAGGATGTTGAGAAAGAAAAAGATAAAGAAGCCGAGAAATAAGCAGAGAAGGAAGTTGAGCCAGAGTTGGATGTTGATCTCGATGGCATAGATGGCCAAGATGGTACCAGATGCGAGTCCCCCAGAGGTACAAAGCACGGGCTGAAACCCCCAAGGGCATGCGCAATAAGCGGAAGGGATCAAAGACAGGAGGCACGGAGGACGTCACCCTCATGGGGTATGACTTGGAAAAACTGGCAGATGTGATCATGTCTGCCTCGGAGGATCGGTGGACTGCGCTCGAGGAGAAGTAAAAAGTTGCAGTGGAGGCGACGCAAACAGGATTGTAGGTGCATCAACTAAAGACATATAGTATTCAAGCGAGTGTTTCTCAGGCAAGGATGGAAATGTTAGGGATCTGTAATTTATTAGAAAGATTGGCAGAGTCCAATTACAGAAACAACATCGTTTCAACCAACTTTGGGATTCTAGGATCTAGCCCTCCTGAATCCGGAGAGGGATCTCTCCAATATGTACAAAGATGGATTTGTCTTTGAAGTTTGGGGTTTTTATATTAGGCTAGTTATGAAGGCCAAGGGTTTGTTTTGTTTTTTGGATGGTTGAGCATGATTACTGTTTGAGGCGTAAAGTCCTGAATGCAAAGAGTTTCAAAGGTGAGAAGTTGCAAGAAAATAGAACAGCTTTGGCTAAAAGATAGATATAACGCTGGTTTTTAGTCCATTGGGCTATGGAGTCATAACAGGGCTTTAATTGGGCAACAACATCAAGAGTGATCCAAGGGGAAAGTCATCTATACCACAAGATTATTGAGATTAGAGTGATGGAATGGAAACAATAAAGTGTTGAAAGGGGTGGAAACTGATAATAATTTCACAAAGGATTTATAGTCAGTCCAAACAAGAAAATCCTCTTAAGTAACTGTTTAAAACCAACCAAGTGCAGGGCTAACCATTGACTTCTTGGGCAAGTTTGTATTAAAGCAGCTTAATTGACAAACAATCCAGTAATCCACATAATTACCTTTAGAAAGTATGAAAACGCATAAGAGAAGACAAAGTGTAACCTAAGATCAGATAAGGTACTTTTAAACCTAGTCTGCTTTCAGTCAACACCAAGGGAAACTTTCAGAATCTGCTTTTGGAGAAAACACTAGGACCAGGGCACACCATATCTTCCATAGTCATCTTTAATAAGCAAACAAGGAAAATAACTTTCAAGAACAAGGTTTAAATCGAACAGTAGGACGAGGGAACTCCAGCATTCCTAACTGCTTAAATTGTATTAAATCATTCTTAAATGAAAAAGTTAGAGGAAAACATTGAGATAAAGCTTTTAGTTTAGAGAAGGTTACTGATATACAATAGGTCCTAACTCTATAATTGTTGTTCTTTATCAGAGAATAGTGAACAATATGACATACATAGAAGGAGAACAATAACAAAGAAAGAAGCACTTCACCGATGATATAGACCAGGATCCCAAGAAACAGCTTTTATATTGATGTCAAACCAGTTACAGTCTTCAAGTCCAATGTTTCAGTTCAGCAATCATCTTCACTACTCAGCCTAACTAATCTATCACAAGCAGAGCTCCAAGGGCCAGTGAACACTATTTATAATCAGAAGTGTGAGCTCAAATGTATTTCAAAGTTCTGCAACCAACGGTTTCTCATCTTCCACTGAGGTATTTATAGAAGAATGAGGAGGTGAAATCTAACAAAAGATCTCTTAAGGTAATTAATGCAGATTCAAGACTTCTCGGCCTTTTGAGGGGCCCGATGGAGAATTTTATAGGTGGACTACTGTACTAACTGTTTTACAATAAATATCAAAGCTCGGTGGGAGCTTTATTTGACTTTGAGGCTCTGTGTGCTGTGTGGAGTTACTCTGCGGATATTTCTGTATTTATTTTGTTGCAGCAATAACTCCTCGGCTGCGTTGAGGCAAAATATATGATTCTGTAGTAAGTTCAGCCTCTGTTTGAATGCTTTGAGGCAACATGTGGCTCTTTTGGTAGCTGAGGAATCAATTCGCCTCATTTGAAGTGGTGGAAGCCTTTCTGTTAGTGAAACATTTATGATTTTCTGTTGACTGTGTTTTAATCCAGGGAATTAGGCTTTTTGATAATCATTCTTAGCCGTAATTCCCCAAATCCATCTTCAATCTTCATCTGCTGTGCTTTGTCTTCAAACTTATACTCTTTAACTGTTCTTTTGAATAAAACAGTGTCTTGTCGATGTGCAGGGCCACACAGGCCATTTTACGTGTTTATCAATGCTCATGAAATATTGATAAATCATCGAATTTAAGCCTGTGAATGGTTCTTTTTAATAGCTCAAAGGCGCAGGAAACATCTTTCCCAACCCTCGGCTTTCCTTCATTATCCAATGGAAAACCATTAAAACACCTGCAAAACACAAAAACGATTAAGAAATCCTGCGTTTTTTGGGTTAAACTGCTTAGAAGGCGGGGAAAAAATCGCAGCCGTTGGATCTGGACACATGGACGGTCCAGATCTAATCGGGGAATCGCAATTGGTGGGAGGAGGAAAAGGGTGCGATGAGAAACTCCGATGTGATTGCGCGATCGGGAGGGCAAAGGCGATTAAGCGATGGCCGTTGGATCCGAGGATCAGATCAACGATGGGGAGTGAATCGAAGGAACAACAATCGGGGGAAAGAATAAATGCATGCGATGGAAAACTCTGATGTGATTAAGCACAGATCGTTGATCTGAGGGTCATATCAACGGTGGAGAATGAATCGGGGGATGGCCGATCAGCGGGAGAAAAGAAGTGCATGCGATGGAAAACCCCGATGCGATTGGGCGCTGGCCGTTTGATCAGCTTACGATCAACGGTGGAGATTAGTTCTTAGAATGAACCGGTGGAAACCCTTATAATATACCAAAACCAAAAGTTTTTAATATAGACAAAGGTTTAATGGATCGGGGTGAAAATAAAAAAAATATATAAAGGATAGGCGCCCGCCTGCAGGGCCTTCGGATATATGGAACGCAAAGGGCCCGGGGCTTAGTACATCAAAGGCCAATTGCAATCGAAACTGCGGGCCTGGTCTTTCCGATCAACCCATTGTGAATTCTCCGATCGCGATTGTGTGATCGAGTCTTTTTAATCTACCCATTTTTTCATATTAGAACACATGACTTTGGTTTTTGGTTAATAACTTCGGGAAAGTGGGTTTTGGGTTTTACAAAGGAAAAAGTGGATTAGGCATGAAATATTTACAAGTTTCAATGGAATTTGATGGTTTTGGGATAGTTTAAAAATGGATTTTTAACTATGGGAAAGTGATCTTCATAAATGGAAGAAGAGGATTTATGAAAACAAGGGAGTTTCTATGGAGAAAAGGGGAGAAAATGAAGGTTTGAGAAGGGGGAAAATGAAGGTCTTTTAGCAGTCTTTCACTTGGAATTAGCAAAATTTTCTAAGTATAAAATGGAAATAGTAATGAAGATTTTTGGACAAAGGCATGAGGCCTTCAAGGAGTCTTCAAGAGCCAACAATTTTTAGTAATAATATTTGTTCCTTGGAGGCTCAAAAAGTCTTAGCCACCTTTTGGTATAATCAAATATTATAGGTGGCTAACAGATGGATCAAGCGAGCATGAGTACCAACCTAGTTATTAGCATGAGAGATAGCCAAATATTCCCATTCCCTAGAGCTGCAATTTCTTTGTAATGACTAGAGCTATGCACACAGGTGCAGACATGCCCTGAAGTTGGGATTGACTTATATATGTTGCCCAGTGGTAAGTTTCACACCATTTAGACCATCATCATGGACGGGCTAAAGTGTTGTTAGGCACGCATGCACCAACAGCTCACTGAGGCAGAGAAGAAGATTGCAACATGAACAAAAGAATCTTTGCAGGTACAGGTAACTCATAAAGTGGTGGTGGCCCAACATGCCGAGTTAGAAAATTTTATTGATTGCCTTTGTGGTGACCTTCCTGAGGTTTCCATCCCTGCCTCTGCTGCACCACAACACAAGGTTGAAGGTATAGTAGCAGCCTTAAAGGCCTTGATCTAAAAATGGGCTGGATAACTTGTTATGCTTTTCAAGAACCTCCCACTCATTTAAACAAATTAAGATCTAGCTTATTCTTGACTGTGCAGAATTGAACACTTGATTCAGGTGTATGTTTTTTTTAACTGTTTAAGTGATGTAAGAATTTTTATTTTTATTTTTATTTTTTATTTTTTTTATTATTATTTTTTTATTTTTTATTATTATTATTATTATTATTTTTTATTTTTATTTTTATTTTTTTATTTTTATTTATTTATTTATTTATTTTATTTTTTATTTTTTTATTTTTCTAATATTAAGCATGTGAAACAACCATATAATGAAACAAATAAGCATCAACACATAGCAACAAATTTAATAAAGGAGTTCACTCGAATATCATGGGCTACATCTCCTTGAGACTATGTCAACTGACTTGGCTCTTTGTGATTATGATGGAAAATATATTTTACAAGTATAATACTCAATTCCAATGGTTATTTGAACTATACCATTGGGTTTAGAATACCATCATACCCATAGAATGGTTGTCATCACTCTAAAGATAGAACTAGGATTCCTTAGACTTGATCTCTGTTGTCGGTGCCTTAAGATTACCTGAGCTTCTTTGTGGAACTAACCCTTTAATAAATCCTTTTATGTCCCTAAAACCTCACCTACTGTCTCCAGCACATATCAGACCTCCAAAATAGACTGATCATTTTCTCAAAATGAGCTCTGGCTCCACAATCTAAGCCTCCATCCACTGATGGCCCTGGATTGCCTGAAACTTCCCTATGGCTTCTTGAGCTTCAGAAGTCTCCAAATGGTTTTTAAAATCCCTTCAATAGATTCATAATTTCCAAGATAGTCATAATAGACTATTCACTTGCATAAATTGGCCTCCGGCTGCTCCAGTTTCGCCTCCGACACCTGGTGGCACCCCTTGGCTCTATGGTCACTGAAAAATTATCTGAAGCATATCAAATTTCAGAAGTCCTCAAAAGCATCTGAAAATCCTTCCACTGAATTCAGAAGGCTCAAAATATTAGGCTACTATTTTTCTAAGAATGGATATTGGTTGCTCTGGATAGGCCTCATTCTCGTTCTGGCACCTGGTGGCCCTTGGAACTTCTCTGAAGCATATTGGCCTTCAGGAGTCCTCTAATATCTCTAAAAACCTCACCATTAGTTCCATAATGTTTTAAACATCTAAAATATACTATTTTATTACTGAGAAAGGCCTCTAGTTTCCCTGGCTAAGCCTCTTTTTGTTGTTGGCCCCTAGTGACCCTTGTGGCCCCTAGAACTTCTATAAAGAAAAATCCTACTCAGAAGTCCTTTGATGGCTCTGAAACCCTCATCAATGAGTCTAGAATGTCTGATATAGTCTAAATTTACTATCCACACTCTCATAATGGACGAATCTAGCTCAAGATAGAGCCTAAACAAATTTTGTCCAGTGACCCCTAAATCAGCTCCACTAAATCTGGAGCAACTGCATTTAACTGCAGATAAGTTTGGAAAATTCCACATAATTAAAGGGTTGGCTAAACCTCTTCTATACTTGATCACAAAACCGTTTTTTAACAAAACCTCCAACGAAAACTAAGGCACAACTCCAGTTACAAAGCGAAACTTTAGGGTTTGAATGATGGGTTAACGTAACCGTTATGAAAACCGCCACATTAAATGTTAAAAAATAGCCATGGAACACCTATTGAAACCATTAGAAGAAATTTTTCTATTGGGTTAAGCCCTTGGGAAAGGGCTAAGATCTTATCGGGCAGGGGTTGGCCCCTCCACTCCCCAAATCGGAAAACTATTCAACCATAAGTATAAGCCGCAACCTCATATGGTTAAGAACCATTGGTAGCCCAGGTAGTAAGGTGTTGGTGTGCACACTTGTAGCTCTCAGGGTCAACTCTGGTCCGCTCCACAAAAATTTTACACCATCAATCCTGGGCCATGTGGTGGCCTGTTGGCCGAAAACCACAATGGTCAACCAATTATCCAATATGAACATGACACTTGTCAGCCTGTAATTCATACAGAAGGAATATTATAGGGAATATTTTAAGGAATATTCCAAGAATATTCCATGGAATATTTTTTTTTTTTAATTTCCAAAAACCCATTCAAACCTAGTCAAAAGCCAAAATTTACAGTTTACTAGACTTTTAAAATCACGATAACTTCTTCATATGGTGTCGGTTTTTCGAACCGTTCATGGAACCAAAATCAGGAAGACAAGATCTATCTGGTTACTTAGGTTTGACACACTTTAAAACAATTTGAAATTTGAGCTATCACTTAGGTCCTTGATCCAAATTTGATTAGGCCTCCTGCTCTGAATTCCAAGCAGTAAAGGCCGACTTTGAACATAATATTATGGAGTTATAGGTAAAACTCCAACCAGAGACTTTGCTGGAAGTGCAAGTGCAGCGCACTACCTTGGTCAAGGAGGCATCATCCATTATTGCAGAAAAATTCACCAAGGGCATTGAACTCTTGGATGTAGCCATGGGATTGTGGACTTCGATACAAATTGATCCACTCATCAGGAAAATCTCGTAGGAACTGCGCGCAAAAGAGCAGACATTTGATGAGCTTTAGGAGGTGCTTCCCACACTTGTGCCTACTCAAATAATGGTGCATTTACAGATTAGCTAGGTGTTACGTGACGAAGTTCAAGATACGCAGTAGAAGAAGCACATTCAGACCACCCACATGAAACCGTGGGCCGATGAAGCAATGAAGATATCGTAGGACCTAGATGATGTTGTAAAGAACCTAAGCCAGATGTACCAGATCATTAACCTTGTAGAATGACTTACCTCTCAGAAGTTGGTAGACATGGCTCAGAGTGCCGCTGATTAGAGCATGGGCGTCCTTGCACCCATCACTTCCACCATCGAGGATCTGAAGATGAAGATGAATATCAGAGCATCTCTGTGACTCAGGACGAGTCACAAGATTATGTTGGGGGACTATTGGAGCAGGGTCCCTTAGGACCGCATTTTTGGGATTAAATAATAGTATTTTTGTAGTTTTTATTCATGCGTGCTAAGAAATGCAGAGTCAAGGGGCTTTGGGGTGGGTCAAATCCCCTTCATGAGTTGTAATGGTTAAAGGGTAAATCTAGGAGCCTCAAACCATGGTTTGAGGACCTTAGTATGAGCGTAGGATAAGGTATAAGTAGAAATATATATCAAGTCAAATAAGAGATTTTTTGGATGGAAATTAATGTATGAATGTTGATGATATAACCCTGAAGTAAGTTTGTGTTAAGTGTTTTGTGTCTGAAAGGCTCCTGTTGGATGTGTGCGCAGAGACCTTAGTCCAGCTATGTGTGGACCCCACTCGCTGTGTGTGTGGGTAGATCTGAATAAGCGTTAGGGTTTTCGTGGACTGTAAAGGGTTTCTAAGAATATCTGATGAATAAAGATCTAATTTGGGTAACTATGAGTACTAAATACAGCCATGATCTATTTATGTGATCTATTTCTGTGATCTGTTTCTACGTATGATTTTTGTTTCATGCTTATGATTTATATTCCCTATGATTAGATCAGTTGCGTACATGTTTTACTATTGATGTGAATGTTAATTGCATATATCTATTGATTTAAGAACTGAATATCACTTTACTAAAGGAATTGTGGATCTACTGTTGGTGCGCACGCAGGGTTAGCTTGCATAAGTTGACCTAGGGTTTCTGGTTAGGGTTTATGGTGCCCAAGACAAACCATTAATAAGTAGATCTGAAGCCACCCAATTCATTTAATTCTCTCTCAGGGTCTGGAAACCTAGTTCCAACACCCCCCCATGCTGCTTCGGGTGAGACTTTGGCCTGCGTAAGTAGGTAATTTCCGAAAGGGTCAGTAGTAAGAGGGTTTTTTTGTTTACGCACTAACTCTGAACTTGGGCTAGGACCCCTCAAGCCAAAAATCATAGAGGGTCAAAGTAACATTGATTCTATGTTTATAGTTCTCTTATCTTAGTAAGGTCACAACACGCCTCGGGTGAGACTGCTTGCTCTCCCTTGATCAAGGTGAAAATGTCGACATTGACCTAGACTATAATGGGACATTTTTGGCCTCTGAGCCTAAACTTGGGTCTTGCCCAGAATTCATTCTTTCGCCAATATTTTTGGAGAGCCATTCATGAGGAGTGTGATTTTTTTGAAGAAAAATGTGCATGTTGAAAATGGCACCAAGAAATATTCTAATTTAATTTTCCCTTGAGTTAAATTAGACTAAAATTGTAATTCCGCATCACAAGAAAAATTGTACGAATTAACTAAGTTAGTATGACTTATTTCATTTATTTTATTCGAGTTGAGGGTCTAACTTGAGTCATGTAGAGTGTCTCCTACATTATAGGATCCCTGGTTGAGTTTATTTTGAGTTGATTAACTCAGTTTATCGGAGTTAAATTCAACTTAACTAGTTCTAACTAATGGAGGAACTAGTGAGGGATCTGTTATCTCCCCGTAATTTGGTAGATTGGTGAGACCATAACTGCGGGGAGGACACTTGAACCACTTTGGGATTCTAGGATCTAGCCCTCCTGAATCTGGAGAGGGATCTCTCCAATAAGTGCAAATATTGATTTATCTTTAAAAGCTTTTATGGGTATGATATTAGGCTAGTTATTAAGAACAAGGGTTTTTGTTTGTTTTGGATGGTTGAGCATGAATATTAGTTGAGCGGAAAGTCCTAAAATGAAAACAGTTTCAAAGGTATGAAGTTGCAAGCAATCAGAACGAGCTTTGGCTGATTAGATAGATATAACGTTGGTTTTTAGTCCATTGGGCTATGGAGTCATAAAAGGGCTTTAATTGTGCAAAAATTTCAAGAGTGGTCCAAGGGAAAATCATCTATATCACAAGATATTTGAGATTAAAATGATGGAATGGAACAATAAAAGTGTTGAAGGGGTGGAAACAGACACTAATTTCCAATAGGATTTAACAGTCTATCCAAACAAGAAAAGCCTTTTAAGCAACTATTTAAAACCAACCAAAGGGCAGGGCTCACCATAAATCTCTTTTGAAAAGCTCGTATTAAAGATAACTCAAGAGACAAAAAATCCAGTAATCCACATAATTACTTTCAGAAATTATGAAAACAGATAAGAGAAACAAAGTGCAACCTAAGATCAGTTAAGATACTTTTAAATCTAGACCGCTTTTAGCATACACTTAGGGAAACTTTCAGAATTACCTTTGGAGGAAGAAGCTAGAAAACATGGCACACCATCACTTTTCTAGTCTAAATTTACTAAGAAAATAATGAAAATAACATTCAAGAAATTTTTTTGAAGTAAATAGTAGGACAAGGGAACACCAACATTCCTAACTGCTTGAACTGTATTGAATCATTCTTAAATAAACAAATTGGAGGAAAACATTGAGATAAAGCTTATCAGTCAGAGAAGGGTACTGTAAACAGTAAATCCTAACTCTATGCTTGCTGTTCTTTATCAAAGAATAATGGAAAAAATGGCATACATGAAAGGAAAAACAATAACACAGAAAGAAGCACTTCACCATTGATATAGACCAGGATCCCAAGAAACAGCTTGTATATTGATTTCAATCCAGTTACAATCTTCAAGTCCAATGTTTCAGTTCAGAAATCATCTTCACTTCTCAGCCTAACTTATTTAATCACAAACAGAGCTCCAAGAGCCTTTGAACACTATTTACAAGTAGAAGTTTCAAGCACAAGTATATTTCAAAGTTCTGCAACCAACCCTTTACAATGAGCTCCTCAAGAAGATTTTATAGAAAAAATGAGGAGGCGGAAGAGAGAAAAGATCTTCTAAGTTCAATTAATACAATTAATACTTCTCGGCCTTTGAGGGTCTCAATGGAGAATATTTCAGATATTTCTCTGTATTAATTGGATTGCATTAAGTATTAAGCTCGCTGGGGAGCTTTTGTTGACTTTTAAGGCTCTGTGTCATCTTGTAATAACTCTGCTGATAGTTTATATTAGCTTCTTTGATTCGTAATAACTATTCAGCTGGATTGGGGCAGATATTCTTTGTTCTGGTAATAACTCGGTCCTCTGTTGAATTATTTGAGGCTACAGGTGGCTTTAGTAGCTGAGAGGATTCAATTAGCCTCTGATGTGGTAGTGGAGGCTTTCTCTATCTGGTAGATATTTTGTTTTGACCTAAAAACAGGATTAATTTGCTTCTGATCTATGTGTTAGGCATAATTGGGCCTAAATCTTGTCTTATGTTCTTTAACTGTGTTTAATTTAGTGGATTAGGCTTTTAATTGTCGATTTTAGCCGTAATCCACCCAAATTGTGTAAAGATATTCATTTCTTCATATCTGGCTTGATTTGATCTTCAACACTAATACTCTTTGATTTTTTAAACATTGTTGTGTCTTGTTGATGTGCAGGTGCGCAAAGGGTTCTTATGGCATCAACGCCCATGATGCATTGATGAAACGTGATATGGAACCCTGTATAATGATTTCTCTTTATGCACAAAGGCATGGCGATTGTCATCCCCGAACTTTGGTTTTCCTTTAATACAATGGAAAAGACCATTGAAACCTGCAAAATGCACAAAAACGTTATAAAATCCTGCGTGGCTGGGTAAAACTACTTCATAGGTTGCGGTTAAGAGCATGGTTGTTGGATGAGAGCATCCAACGGTGGGGATTATGCGTAGAGGTCAAAAGAAGAGCAGTTGATGAACAAGTGGTGGAGAATTAAGTCAGATCCGTTGATCTATGTTTGATCAACGGTCGAGATTAGTTGTGAAAAAATAATGAGAAGGGGTCACATTATTGGAAAATGGAAGAAAAACAAAGGAAATAGATGAAAAATCCTTTGGGCGGAGGAAATATGTCAAAAGGAAATTCGGGGTTCCCGGGCGATCCTGGGTCGTCAGATTAGTTTGGCCCACGGAGATCAACGGTTAAGATTGATCTAAGAAGTCCCTTGGTAAATGGTGGAGGGAGATTTAAGAAACGCGAGATGAAATGTTGGTCGTTGATCTACAGAGATCAATGGCGGGGAGCGAACGCGATGAAACACAATATAAATGAGGGAAAGCAGTTCCGGAGGACAAAACAACTGGTTTTGCACGACCAAAAGGGGAATAGGTGGTTTCACCTTTTCGAATGTGATATGCATTATCGGGCGACACATGGCATTCAAAAACCACCCATATCGCGTGATTTAAAATCATTAACCTTCGAGCACGAATTTACGTGAAAATGTGTGTTAGTCGTTAGATCTGGGACCTCAAATCGAACGGTGGGGAGTGAGCACGATATTGATAAGATGCGCGGTCAGAATGAGGTGGGGGCAAGGAAAGGTGGTTTTAATCTGAGCCGTTGGATCAGAGATTGGACGGTTAAGATTAAATCAAGAGGAAGGTAGGACCCACAGGAGTTGGGCCTATCACGCTTATTATGAGCCATTGGATGAAACGGATCAATGGTGGAGATTTGATCTGGGGTTGAATAGAAATGATATATGAGGCAGAGAAAGGGTTGATATGTTCCATTGATCTGCAGAGATTAGCTATAAGAACATTATACGGGGATTTTCATGTTTTTAACCAAGGTCGGGAGGAAAGATCTGGACCATCGGATCTTAACACGTGGACGACGCAGATGTAATCGAATTTTTTTCGATCGGCGGGGGCAAAGGTTGAATGGGTGCCGGTGCGATTAGACGTGGACCGTCGATCGACAGATCAGATCGATAGTGGGAAATGAATCGAGAGATTGCCAATCGGAGGTTGCGAATAAAATATTAAGTGCGCCCAATGAAATCTCCCGATGCGAGATTGCGCAGACCCTCTGATTGGTTAAAAATCAACGGTGAAGGTTCGGTCTGACCAATGAATGGGCGGGTCCCTTTATAATATGAAAAATCAAAATTTTAATGGAATACAAAGGTTTTTGGCTTCGGGGCGAGGTTTTATATAAGGTTTGGCACCCGATTGCGGGGCCTTTGGATATATGAACAAGCGAAAGGGACCAGGGTTTTATATGCAAGGGTGCCAATCGGAATCAGAACGATGGAGGGGCCTTTTCAATCTACCCATTAGAAAATCTCCGATGCGAGATCCTGTTGACCATCAATTGGATTTTTAGATCGACGGTACTTTTTATTAAAAAAAACATTGCACCAACAGGTTTTATACAAACATAGGAAAAAGTGGGTTTTATGAATTTTCAAAGGGACAATATGATCGGGGAAGGTTTATACAATGTTTTAAGCGCCTGATAAAAAACTCAAGGTTATGCGAATAAAGCAAAGGATCGGGGCTTATATAAAAAGGGCCAATCGCATCGGAGGTTTCATAAAAGCCAAAAGACTTTTGCTCTCCGATTGTTCTAATGCGATAAGCGCTTGGGACCATTAGCGCTTGGTTCCAAGGTGTGGGTTTATGGTGGGGAAGTGGTTTAGGGCTTAGCCCAAAGGGGCTTAGGCCCATAGTAAAAAAGACTATTTTTTATGAATTTTTCAAGGATTTTTGATGGATTTGGGGGTTTTGGTAAGGTTCAAAAATGAGTTTCAAACCTTATAAAAAGGATTTTATGAAGGGGAGAAGGGAATACATGAAAAATGAAGGAATTTCATGGGGACTAAAGGGGTAAAAATGAAGGTAAAATGAGGGGAAAATGGAGGTTAATTTGAAGTGAAAGGAGGAATAAAATTGAGTTTTTGCAGCAGTCTTTTCATCATGAAAACAACAGATTTTCATAATTAAGAGGGACAACAGTGAAGATTAATCAAAGGACAAGACTTCAAGAGACAAAAAAATTTCCAATAAAACTTGTTTCTTGAAGGCTTCAAAAATGATTTAGCCACCATTTGATATGACAAATTTTATAGGTGGCTAACAGTGGCTCCACATGGGGATGGTGCCTTCTTGAAGGCATCAAGAAATTCAGACTTGCATTCTCTGGGGGGCTGATCAGTACCTCATCCATTGGGATGCAAATTCTTTACTTGGATGGTCTTCTTCTGTTTTGAAAATGTTAGCAGCCATGAAAAATCAATGGAACTTCATCAACACAAGATTTCTACCTACCCAATCCTTCTGATCTAACATTTTTTCTTCTTTCAGAGTGCACTTGGATTGGAAAACTCTTTTACAAGCATTTTATTCTTTTGAAAGCAAAAAACTAATCTATTTCTACTTCTTATTTCTCCATGAACTCAGATTAAACAGTTGAGTTCATAAGCTTCTCTACCTAATCTACTAACTGTTAGGATTAAACAGTCTAACATATTTTTATTCTCTAACTTCTAAAACAGAAATTTAAAAGCATACAAATTAGGATTGAACAGTCTAACTTGTTGCTGATCTATGGCATAAAACAAGCTGCACATAGATATTATTTTTCAGAAAATCAAATCAAAATGGTGAAGGCTTAAGATCTGAAATTTTTAAGCACATCCTTCTCTTTTCTTCAGCTCTGTTTTTGAGTTTATTCGAGCTATCTTTTCCTTGTTCTCTGGTTCAGATTTTGGACTTATTAGAACTAGTTTACTTCTGTTTTTTACTCATGATTAAAATAGATTGGAGTCATTCTTCTTTTGAAAAACTAAGGTTCAGATTTTAAGCTTTTTTGAACCTTTATTTTCTATCCTAATCTTCCTAACTGATAAGCCAAGATTAAGCTATTTGGAAAATCTGATTCACTAACCTATCAGCAGTCAATTTAAAACTGCAAGTCATGATTAGGCTGTATGACTAACTATAAGTGTGTTTTTAGGAGTGGCATTTAAGCTTGCACACTTTCAGACTTTGTTTCTCTTTTTTGGTATGGGGCTATACCTTTCTTGTTTTTACAATCTGCCCTCTTTTCTTTCTTCTATTGTTTTTTGTATTTTTGTTTTTTCTTCAGAGACAAGAATCAACAACTATATAATTTCTAAAAACTGAGCTTTATTGACATTCCTATCTAACCTATTCTAACTTGGAGTATTTACAACCTTATATGATACAAAAGTGCCAATGTATTCAGTTGAGTAATGTAAAATAGAAGAAGAAACTCTGGCTATTTGTTAGGGGTATCCATAGTATATTTTCAAGATTAATCTTCAAAACCAAGACTATCATAGAAGGTGACAGCTTTTCAAGCATTTTTCTCTTGCAAAGGATCCACGCTTGATAATATGAGCCAGTTGGGACTTCCACACACTCTCCCAAAATATCAACAAAGAAAATATGAAGATTCTCTTCTTTTTGGCTCTCCATGTCTGGTGGATTGTCTACTTCCAAGACTTCAGCTTTAAGGACTATTTCTTTAGTACGTTGCATGGAAGCATCATCATTCTTATCCTGCAAAACAACAAGCACCAAAATTTCTTCCTTCTCTAAATCTATGCTTGATTCTGATATAAATTCAGGTTCTTTGAATGGAAGATTGATATCAGTGAAGGGAGAAGTTTCTTCTTGGAAATATGGTATATCCTCAGTAGGATATTCTTCTATTTGTTTTTCTCCTTCAAAGTTTTTCTAGTATCTTTTATTGTTTGGGATAGCTGGTCTGATTTTTTCTTGAATTGTATATTGCTTGCTCTCCCAAGGTCTCAGACATGTACTAGCCACAAGGGCTAATCCACTAGCAAAACTATTTTGGTCTTTAGGAACAAGGATAAGTTGGAAATATTTAAAAGATTTTAAAGCATCATCCTTATGGGCTTTAAGTCTGGGATGTTTAACCATGCATTCTTCTTTCACTTGTCTCATTACCAATTCCGCATTTCCATGAACTGTTATCTTCTGGGCCCCTAATTTCTTCAATAAATGCAGCCCTGAGAGGAGTGCCTCATACTCCACTATGTCAGTTGTGCATTGAAAGTTTGATTTATACGAATGGGCTTTAGAATGATTGTTTCCTGTATTATAAAGCCATATTCTTGCACCTGCATTAGTTTTAGTACATAACCCATCAAAATTCATATTCCAAAGAGGACTAGTTTCAGTATTATCATTGATTCCCTTGCTATCCTCTTGGTCTTGAGTGCCATTGGATTGTTCTATGGAATAGGCACCATGTTCATGATTGTTTGGTTGAGATGATGGTTTAGATGGTAGCTGCTTGCTTAGTATTTGATCAATTTTTTCTTCTGTTAAAGGAGAGATTTTTCTTTCAGTATAAACATAAATAGAGCTACCATGTTTCTTTTGACCAACAAAAGAACTTTCTGCATATTTACAACAAATTTATCTACGTGAATGAGAAAGGGTATTTGTTTTGCAATAAATATCAGAGACTGACTGTTTATTAATAGTCTGATCTATCTCTTCTTCTGTCAACGGGGAATATATTTCTATGTCCCTTTGAACAGAAGTACAACAGTTCTCTGTCTCTTATAAAGGTTGATTTTGAGGTTGGATGTTTTCTTGAGCCTCTTCTAGGAGATATTGACTTGTTCTTGCAGGGAAAATTTGAGGATTTTCTATTGTTTCCTTAAAGCATTGCTCACTATTAGTATTTCTGATTTGATTGTGAAGATCTCTTATCAACATAGTACAAGACATAGGAAGGCAATCAAAAATTTCTTGACAACCTTCTTTATTGCTTTCTTTGCAAGTTTGCTCATCATCTTCTATCAGGTGTTGATCATAAGACATACCTTGGTCACTGTCTTGGTATTGAGGTGATTGGGCTTGTTTTTGATGAGGGAAAAACATAGTTTGCTCTAGATCATCAACATTCATATTAGCCATCAACCTATCCATTCTCTTTCCAAGCATGTCCATCATCTTTTCCATCATGATTAGAAATTTTTCTTGATTGTTTTCTTTATAATATTGTTCATCGTACATGTCTTGTAGTGATAGAGTTTGTGTTTGCTAAGGGAAAGGCATATGATGTTCTAGATCACCAACGTTTAGATTAGCCATAAACCTATCCACCCTTCTTCCAAGCATGTACATCAAATTTTCCATCATGACCATATGTTTGTCTGGGTCTATATTTAAATCCATGTTTGTAAATCAGAAAAAGAGGTCACTGTGTCTGTTCAATCAGTTCAAGGTCTTATACCAGTGGAGTCATTTGGTCTTTTGGGAGTTTCAGAGTGTGGAGTCACCAGGTGGAAGTTTTTAGCTCTTTCAGAGGTAAAATGTTTTATGGTCGACCACCATGTACCAATCTAAAATATTTTTGGGATTTTTTCTGAGTTTCTGTGGTTGTTTGAAAGACTAATGAATCTATAAGAACTTGCAAATCAATTATGAACTCAGAAACTTCCCCAACAGAGTCGCCAGAAATGTTATGCCTGGTGGGTTAACTGGTTAATACACTAAATGTCATTAAATCAAGAGGTTTCCTGAGGTACCAAAAGTATGTAGGATGAAGTTTGCTCAGAAAATCCCCAGCGGAGTCGCCAAAAATGTTAGCTCTTCGTAATTCCAACAGATTGGTGAGACCAAAACTACAGAGAGGACACTTGAACCACTTTGGGATTCTAGGATCTAGCCCTCCTGAATCCAGAGAGGGATCTCTCTATAAGTGCAAATATTAATTTATCTTTATGGCTTTTATGTGTGATGATATTAGGCTAGTTATTAAGAGCAAGGGTTTTGTTTTGTTTTGGATGGTTGAGCATGATTATTAGTTGAGTGGAAAGTCCTAAAATGGAAAGAGTTTCAAAGGTGTGAAGTTGCAAGAAATCATAACAATCTTTGGCTGATTAGATAGATATAACGCTGGTTTTTAGTCCCTTGGGCTATGGAGTCATAATAGGGCTTTAATTGTGCAACAATTTCAAGAGTGATCCAAGGGGCAAGTCATCTATATCACAAGATCTCTGAGATAAAATGATGGTATGGAAACAATAAAAGTGTTGGAGGGGTGGAAACATACACTAATTTCAACTAGGATTTAACAGTATGTCCAAACAAGAAAATCCTTTTAAGTAACTGTTTAAAACCAACCAAAGGGCAGGGCTAACCATAGACCTCTTTGGGCAAGTTCGTATTAAAGCTAACTCAATAGACAAATAATCCAGTAATCTGCATAATTACTTTTAGAAAGGATGAAAAAAAATATGAGGAACGAAGTGCAACTTAAGATTAGATAAGATACTTTTAAATCTAGCCTACTTTTAGCATACACTTAGGGAAACTTTTAGAATTTACCTTTGGAGAAAGAAGCTAGAAAAAAGGACACACCATCACTTTTCTAGTCTAACTTTACTAAGCAGATAATGAAAATAACATTCAAGAACAATGTTTAAAGCAAATAGTAGGATGAGGGAACACCAGCATTCCTAACTGCTTGAACTGTATTGAATCATTCTTAAATACACAATTTAGAGGAAAACATTGAGATAAAGTTTATCAGTCAGAGAAGGGTACTATAAACAGTAAAACCTAACTCTATGCTTGTTGTTCTTTATCAGAGAATAAATGGACAAAATGGCATACATGAAAGGAAAAAAATAACACAGAAAGAAGCACTTCACCAGTGATATAGACCAGGATCCCAAGAATCAGCTTGTATATTGAAGCCAATCCAGTTACATTCTTCAAGTCCAATGTTTCAGTTCAGAAATTATCTTCACTTCTCAGCCTAACTTATTTGACTACAAACAGAGCTTCAAGAGCCTTTGAAAAATATTTACATGTAGAAGTTTCGAGCACAAGTATATTTCAAAGTTCTGCAACCAACCCTTTACAATGAGCTCCTCAAGAATATTTTATAGAAAAAATGAGGTGGAAGAGAGAAAAGATATTCTAAGTTCAATTAATACAGTTAATGCTTCTCGGCCTTTGAGGGGCTCAATGGAGAATATTTCAGATATTTCTGTGTATTAATTGGATTACATTAAGTATTAAGCTCGTTGGGGAGCTTTTTTTGACTTTTAAGGCTCTGTGTCATCTTGTAATAACTCTGTTGATAGTTTATATTAGCTTCTTTGATTTGTAATAACTATTTAGCTGTATTGGGGCAGATATGCTCTGTTCTGGTATTAACTCAGCCCTCTGTTGAATGCTTTTAGGCTACAGGTGGCTTTGGTAGCTGAGAGGATTCAATTAGCCTCTGATGTGGCAGTGGAGGCTTTCTCTGTCTGGTAGATATTTTGTTTTGACCTAAAAACATGATTAATTTGCTTCTGATCTGTGTGTTAGGCATAATTGGGCCTAAATCTTGTCTTCTATTCTTTAACTGTGTTTAATTTAGTGGATTAGGCTTTTAATTGTCGATTTTAGCCGTAATCCACCCAAACTATGTAAATATATTCATTTCTTCATCTCTGGCTTAATTTGATCTTCAACAATGATACTCTTTGATTTTTTAAACTTTGTTGTGTCTTTTTGATGTGAAGGTGCGCAGAGGGTTCTTATGGCATCAGAGCTCATGATGCACTAATGAAATTTGATATGGAACCTTGTAGAATGATTTCTCTTTATGCACAAATGCATGGGGATCGTCATCCCCGGCATTTGGTTTTCCTTTAATACAATGGAAAAGACCATTGAAACCTGCAAAATGCAAAAAAACATTATAAAATCCTGCGTGGCTAGGTAAAACTGCTTCAGAGGTTGCGGTTAAGAGTGTGGCCATTGGATGAGAGCATTCAACGGTGGGGATTGTGCGTAGAGGTCAAAAGGAGAGCAGTTGATGAAAAAGTGGTGGAGAACTAAGTCAAATCCGTTGATCTATGTTTGATCCATGGTCGAGATTAGTTGTGAAAAAATAATGCGAAGGGGTCACATTATCGGAAAATGGAAGAAAAACAAAGGAAATAGATGAAAAATCCTTTGGGCGGAGGAAATATGTCAAAAGGAAATTCGGGGTTCCCGGGCGATCCTGGGCTGTCGGATTAGTTTGGCCCATAGAGATCAACAGTTAAGATTGAGCTAAGAAGTCCCTTGGTAAATGGCAGAGGGCTATTTAAGAAACGCGAGATGGAATGCTGGTCATTGATCTGCAGAGATCAACGACGGGGAGCGAATGTGATGAAACACAATATAAATGAGGGAAAGCAGTTTTGGAGGACAAAACAGCTAGTTTCACGCGGCCATAAGGGGAATAGGTGGTTTCACCTTTTTGAACATGATATGTGTTATTGGGCGACACGTGGCATTTAAAAACCGCCCATATCGCGTGATTTAAAATAATTAACCTCCGAGCATGAATTTATGTGAAAATGCATGTCAGCCGTTAGATCTGGGACCTTAGATCGAACGATGGGGAGTGAGCGCGATATTGATAAGATGTGTGGTCAGAACAAGGTGGGGGCAAGGAAATGGGGTTTTTTTCTGAGCCATTGGATCAGAGATTGGACGGCTAAGATCAAATCTGGAGGAAGGCAGGACCCACAGGAGTCGGGCCTATCGCGCTTATTATGAGCCGTTGGATGAAACGGATCAATGGTGGAGATTTGATCTGGGGTTGAATAGAAATGATATATGAGGTGGAGAAAGGGTTGATATGGGTCGTTGATCTACAGAGATCAACGGTGGAGATCGGCTAGAAGAACATTATATGGGGATTTTTATGTTTTTAACCAAGGTCGGGAGGAAAGATCTGGACCGTCGGATCTTGACACGTGGACGGCCCAGATGTAATCATATATTTTGCTATCGGCAGGGGCAAAGGTTGAATGGGCACCGGTGCGATTAGACATGGACCGTCGATCTGCAGATCATATCGACGGTGGGAAATTAACCGGGAGATCACCAATTGGAGGTTGCGAATAAAATATTAAGTGCGCCCAATGAAATCTCCCGATGCAAGATTGCGCAGACCGTCTGATTGGTTAAAAATCAACAGCGGAGGTTATATCCGACCAATGAATGGGCAGGTCCCTTTATAATATGAAAAATCAAAATTTTAATGGAATACAAAGGTTTTTGGCTTCGGGGCGGGGTTTTATATAAGGTTTGGCACCCGATTGCGGGGCCTTTGGATATATGAACAAGCAAAAGGGACCAGGGTTTTATATGCAAGGGTGCCAATCGGAATCAGAACGATGGAGGGGCCTTTTCAATCTACCCATTATAAAATCTTCGATGCGAGATCCTGTTGACCGTCAATCGGCTTTTTAGATCGACGATCCTTTTTATTAAAAAAAACATTGCACCAGCGGGTTTTATACAAACATAGGAAAAAGTGGGTTTCATGAATTTTCAAAGGGAAAATGTGATCGGGGAAGGTTTATACAATGTTTTAAGCGCCTGATAAAAAACTCAAGGTTATGCAAATAAAGCAAAGGATCGGGGCTTATATAAAAAGGGCCAATCGCATCAGAGGTTTCATAAAAGCCAAAAAACTTGTGCTCTTCGATTGTTCTGATGCGATAAGCGCTCGGGACCATTAGCACTTGGTTCGAAGGCATGGGTTTATGGTGGGGAAGTGGTTTAGGGCTTAGGCCCATAGTAAAAAAGACTATTTTTTATGAATTTTTCAAGGATTTTTGATGGATTTGGGGGTTTCAGTAAGGTTCAAAAATGAGTTTCAAACCTTATAAAAGGGATTTTATGAAGGGAAGAAGGGAATACATGAAAAATAAAGGAATTTCATGGGGAATAAAGGGGTAAAAATGAAGGTAAAATGAGGGGGAAATGGAGGTTAATTTGAAGTGAAAGGAGGAATAAAATGGAGTTTTTGTAGTAGTATTTTCATCATGAAAACAACAGATTTTCATAATTAAGAGGAAACAGCAGTGAAGATTAATCAAAGGACAAGACTTCAAGAGATAAAAAAATTTCCAATAAAACTTGTTTCTTGAAGGCTTCAAAAATGATTTAGCCACCATTTGATATGACAAATTTTATGGGTGGCTAACAGGGTCAACGAGTGGAACTTGGACTTGAAACAAATCCAGTGATAAATCAGTTAATTGATTATTCACTCATAAATAACTCATGCATGTCAGTTCTGAGAAAGACCCATTTGAGATTGGAGTGGAAGGGCGGTGTATTATTAGTTTTATAATCATCCAAATTGTACAAGTGGTGCATGCAGTCATAGAAAGGCCCTTGATGGATTGCATAATTGTGGATGGGTATTTCCATAATTAATAGGGGATAATTACCCAAGGAAATAGGGACTTGGGCAAGAAAAATTTGGTTAAGTAATTTTCCTAGAATTGTTTAGGAAGAAATGAGACATATAGAGATAATGCAGAGGCTTCTCGGGCTTGAGAAAAACATTTTAATCTTATCATATTTTATAACTTATGCAATATACAGATAGCAAGGATTTTAGTTGTGGCTTTTCCCAAGAAATAATTGTGTAATGTGTGATTGAAATTCTTTCTCTTGTATTATTTGTGATTTCACAATTGTAATTGGTTTCCACAATTTATAGAGTAGATTCAAGTCTATTGTTTTAGAATAGTACAATTAGAAGTTTGAATCTACATGTACTCTCTACATGGTATCAGATCAGTAATGACTATAGAAGAGAAGAATAAAAGTTTGTACTTGCAGGAGGAACAAGATTTGTAGAGCTAATCTTCAAGAGCTAGCAGCAGGATCAGTATGGCGTTCTATGGTCTAAGACTCAAGTATTCCCTTGAGGGTAGATCGAATTACGTTTCCTGGAGATACTGGATGGAATTATTCTTGGAGGAAAATGGATTGAAGGATTTCATTGCGAAGAACATCCTGAAACCAGCTCCAACTGATGCACAAAACCTAGTAGAGTGTAAGAAGTGCATAGAAAAATCAAGAAGGATCTTACTAGAAGGAGTTTGATATCCTATTTCCCTAAACCTCCATGGTTAGGAAACTCCATTGGAAATGTGGAAAGTATTGAAATACTTATTTCAAAACAACAGTGACCACAGGAAGATGGAATGGAAGGACAAGCTCAGAAAAATCAAGATGGAGAAGGGAGACACAATACCACAATACTTTACCAAGTTCACCCAATGTCAAGATGAGATTGGAAGTGTTGGTGTTACAGTTTCCAAGGATTATATTTTCAACCTAGCACTTCTAGGCCTTCCTAATAGCTGATACATCTACTATTATTCGGTAAATGGGAGGGAGAGGCTAACATAGTGGGAACAATTGTGGTCTGACTTGGTGCAGGAAGAGATTAGGAGGAACACTAGAGATGGAACCTCATCAAAGCATGATGATGAGGAGAACTGTGCCTTGGATGGAAAGGAAAATAAAGGGAAAGGGAAGACGTCTCAATATAAAGGTGATTCCAGCCAGGAAGGAAAGAAGAAGGACTTATCGAAGATAAAATGTTTTCACTGTCATGAGCCAGGGCACTATGCCACGAAGTGTCCACACAAGAAGGTCGGAAATAAGCCCTTAGGAGGAGCGGCAAGTGAAGCTCTTGTTTCAAAATTCGAGTTGGATTTCACACTCATTTCTTGCATGGTGACATTGGTGATGGGTTATGTGTGGTACCTGGACAATGGAGCCTCATTCCATATGATTGGAAATAGAGAATTCTTTAGCAACCTGGAGGAGAAGGACCTCCATATGCACATTGATATGGGAGATGACAGAAGGTATAGTGCGACCGAATTTGGTACTGTTAATTTTCAAAGGGAGTCTAGTTCTCCTCTCACATTAAAATATGTCATGTATGTTCTTAGTTTGAAGAATAATTTAGTTTTAGTTGCTATGTTGGAATATTGTGGATACGATTTCATATTTAGAAAAGGAAAGGATTTCTTTCATCACATCACCACGGGACAAGTGAAGAAATTCGCGGTTTGTGTAAAGAACCACTACAAATTAGATCTAGAAGATTATGTTGCCTTGAGAATTAAAGCAGAGAAGGTGCAAAGACGAGACACCAGTGAGTTATGGTATAGAATATTGGGCCATCTACACCACAAAGCTTTGAATATCATGCACCACATTTCTACAGGACTTCCCAAGGGTTCACTTGAGCATCGTGATGCATGAAAAGGGTTTACATTGGGGAAGTACACCAAATCCAACTTTCATAATAAGGATAATTGAGTGCAAGTGATCCTTGAAAGAGTTCACTCACATGTGTGTGGAACATTCTTGTCATCCTCCACGAACAAGATAGGTATTATGTGATTTTTGAATATGATTTCTCACGTAAGTGTTGGATATTCTTCATGCATAAGAAAGACCATACGTTCACAAAATTTTGTGAGTTCAAAGAACTTTATGAGAAAGACATAGCCAGAAAAGTGAAGGATATGAGGAGTAAAAATAGTGGAGAATATGTGTTGAATGAATTCAAAAACTTTTGTGCATTATAAGGAATTCAACGAGAATTGATAGCACCTCATAACCCATAACATAATGGAGTTGCAGAAAGAAAAAAAAATATTATGGGAGATGCACGAGCGATGTTGCACGATTAGAGCCTATCATTTCACTTGTGGGATAAAGCATGCAACACAATAGTATATGTGCAGAACATAAGTTCTCATCGAATTCTCAGGATGAGTACACTAGAGGATTATTTTTCAAGTAAGAAACTAGATGTGGCTCACTTCAAGATTTTTGGTTCATCAGTTTACTTTCATGTAACCAAAGATACACGGAAAAATATAGAACTAGAAAAAAATTTGGGCATATTTATGGGGTACATTAATACACGTCACAACTATCGGGTGTACCCGCCATCTAAAATTATGACAATGGTTCGTAGAGATGTGAAATTTTATGAAGAGAAGGCCATGCGAACTTCACTTGAGAGGAAGAGTAACACCCTCCTCCCATATCTACCAAAGTAACTGGCCAATTGGGGTAAATATGTATCAGAGAGGCTACTATGATCATATTCAACCTCCTAGATGACCTTAAGGAAGTGGAACCAATAGAAACATAACAAACAGACCTTCCACATAAGCAACAAAACTCTCAGGAGGCATCCCCACCACTCAGGTACCTAACCCCTAAGTCCCACCAAGTTTTTAATTCAATTAACCCCTTGACACACACACAAGCATGCATGCTTTCATTTGGGAGACTCTGGATGCAGACACAAACCTACATGCCTTCATCCTGTTATAATTGACCTAACTTGTTCCTCTGTCCATGGGATTTAAGGCACTTTTTTAGGCCTAGAGCCCAAGCCACTTCCTAGAACTCAATGATAGGTTCAAGAATGATGTAATATTCCAAAATTTTCATGCAGCAAATTGGGATATTGATGCTTGCTAATTTCACTTAGGAGAAGAATAAATGGGTAAGGAGGCCCATGCCTAATAAAAAGCTGAATAAAATCCCTCATAATGTGAAAAGGGATCAACATAAGAGCTGGATTTCACACCTTCATGTGTGAATAGGGACTTTTGCATGTGGAAAAAGTCAAGTTTGACTAAGTCAACAACATTCGTGAAGAGGAGTGGATCATCAATGCAAATAGCTCAATATGAACAAGGATCAGCTTAGACAAGCATATGAGAGCTGGATTGAAGACACTTGGGTGTGAACAGGGGTGAAGTAGATTGAAGAGGTCAACCTTGACCAAATCAAATAGTGTTGTTATGGGAGAGTGGCCTTAATGGAGACACAACGCAGTTTTGGAGGGAGATTTATCATGTGATGTTGGAAACCCTAATGGGTGGGATCCAAAGGTGAGGAGTCTCACATAGCTTATAATGAAGAGAATGGAAGCCATTTGAGGTTAGCTTTATGATTATTGATTTTATGGTTTGCATGGCTATTGTGCATTCTCCAACTGTTTAGTTGAGATTGCAATGATGTTTAGCACAAGGCATTCCTGCTTAGGGATTCCTTCTCCTTACTTGAGTGATCTCTTGGAGGAGCATTGTACTTCAATTTTCCACATTCAAGATTAAGGCCAAGCATCCTCCTTCAGCTACAACGTTATTTCTGCATCAGTATAATGTTGTATTGCAAGGTGTTGCAGTGGAAGGATCACAACACCACTTCCAGAGCTTGTATTTTAGAGGAGGAAGCCTTTCTTTCTTTGGGAGATTAGTGAGGAAGAATTCTGAGCTCATTTCAGATCTTGGCATTTGGAAAATGTAATTTTCATATCCTAAAGCATAGTCCCTTACAGGAACTACGTCATTCCTTGCAGTGTTGCAGTGAGGGGGTTAAACCCCTTGATTTTGAGTTGTTTTCTTAGGGAAAGGGCCAACCCTTATCCTGAAAAGTTTGTAAGAAGTATATTCCTTCATTTCTTGCATTATTAAGCTATATGTATGTGAATATTTAGTAGAATATGTTATTTTAGATCCAGATCTGCATATCTATGCATTTTGTACTTGTGCTCTCATGAAACCCTTGCCAGGTTATCTTTATGATGTGTAAAAGGCGCTAGATCTCCATTTTTATCCATGCTTTGATATAATAAACTCCAGATCTGTTTTATATACCATATTGTATTAGAAACCCTCTTTAATTTATGATGTGGATGCTTCAGAAAACTCTGCATAAGTCAATTCATGGGATTTGGGCCTTTTTTAGCCATATTGGGACTGGGATATCTGTTTAAACCCTCAGAAGGGATTTTTTTCTAAATATTTTCTGGATATAAGTCCCATAATACATGATCTAAGTGAACCCAGTGTTATTTCGCCCTATTATAACACAATTCTTTGGAAATAACGTTTCTAGGGCTTGTATTGCTTCTTTTCCCCACTTTTGGTTGAAATAATGGATCATATTTCTTGCTAATGTACATGTAATTTATGGATATGTGTTCTATACACATTTTATGAGATGATTTCTTACTACTATTCCAGTTTTGTGTTCAATTATTGCTGCATTCCCTATTTGGGATATTACAGTGGTATCAGAGCATAATCTTGGCTCAGCCTGTGAGTTCCAGCCATTATGCTATCAGAAGAGTAAGAAGACAAAGAAGAATATCAAATATCAAGATGATGGAGAGAATGATATTACTCTCATCACTTTTCAGATCTAGAAAGAACCTCTCCAAGGAGGTTAAGTAGATGAAAGAGGAAAGAGGCAAAGAAATTCCTAGAGGGTTTCAAGAAGAGGAAGAGCCATGTACTTCCTATTCTCAAAGAGGAGAATACAAGAAGAATGAAGGACACTTGGAATCTGAAATTATAAGTGAATACCTTGATGAATAAAAATCTAAACCTAGAGCCTTCAAAGAGACTCTAACTTTCCCATAGTTCATTCAGTTGGAAGAAGAGAGGAGACCTTGCAGCACAAGAAGAATCAAAGGCAATAGGTTTATATTGTCCACTTTTGATGGGTCATCTTCAGCAAGGGTTTGGGCAAGAAAACTTGATGCATTCTTCCTACTACATCAAGTGGTAGAGAGAGAGGCTGTAGAAATTGCAGTGCTGCACCTCGAAGGTGAAGCAAGCACTTGGTGGTTCAGCTATGTGAGACATGCAAGAGTATTTACTTTTATAGATTTCACTCAAAGGGTGATCAAAAGATTTGATAAAGAGAGATCGGAGAAGGAGGATCCCTCATAACCATTTGAGGAGGTATGTACCAGCGTTGTTACGACCATAGAGGAAAAGCCTTCATCTTCAATAGTTGGGAAAGCCAACACATGGGAGGAAGGAACTCTTGCAGCCATACAAGATGCTTCCACATTTCACAAAGGTATGCCTAAGTTTTCATCTCTTATCATTTCAAAAAATATTATGAAGGGAGATACATCATTACATGCTGCTAATCTAGAGCAACAGAATTGCACTGTGTTGTGCAACATTGAATCATTCAAGGAAGAGATGAACCATCATCCTCATGAGCCATTATTGGATTGCATACCACACTTGAGGTTGGGGTTTGAAAACTTGGGGGGAAGGATGATAGATGGTAGACATCTTGAGATGAGAAAATCTTTCTCCTTTCCAAATGACACTTTCTCAATGAGCATCTCACAACTCAAAGAGAAACTTCTACTTGTAGCAGATCTAAGACCTTATTGGTTTTGGAGGATCATTGTTGAGGAGAAGGTCTCATGGGGAGATCTCATTGGAGGTGCACTTCAACATATCATGAAGTGAAAGTTTCTTCAATAGTTTGAGGTGATTTTTCCCTCATCACATTTGGATCTTGATGGATTCAAGATGGTTGTGGGTATGATGTCTTTTCTAGAATATCTCCAAGGAGTTGCATTTCAACATCCCATGAAATGCAAGAAGAGACAATTGATTTGGGAGGATGGCAACCCTCATTGGAGGAGTACCAAGATGGAGAATGGTAGGAGACATCCACAAGTGGTTGAGTGGATGTGGGTGGAGAGAAAGAGGCTAGTGAGCCACTTGCAAATTTATGATATAGGGCAGCAAGAGGCAAAGCTGCGTTGGCTACTCTTGAGAGAGTTTGGCCATCATGAGACATATCCTTTTTCTAAGGGTATGTGGGTGGAAGGAAATTGGCAGGATACTTACATCATTGGGTAGCAAGGAGCGTGGATGCATTATGTTATGTCTTCACCACATGATTTTTATGATGGAGGTATGATGAGGCAACAAAAAATTTTGTTGCTTTGGATGTTCTTGGGAGCGCAAGGGCAGAATTGATCTCACATTTTTCATGATGTTGCTGGAGTAGGAGATGGCACTATCATGGTGCAAGACGGCTACTCCTTAGCCTTGGATGATCTGTAAGTACTTCCACTTTGGAAGAAATTTCTTGTATGTAGCAGCATTATGGGAGATGTCTTTGACAATAAGCATGTCAAAGAATGGATTTATGTATTGACAGGAGCCTATTTGCATAGGCCAACAACGCTGTCACTTTGGAGCCTGGACTCATTGATGGAGTGTTCCTAGGATCACTTCACTCTTGATGCCCTTTATGGACAAGGAGGAGGTGAGAGAGATGGAGTAGTGGATGGAGACATCTATTACTATGATATGTTCTTCTTGACTTGGATTTCCAAGCATAAGAGGAAGGATCTTCATGCAGCACATGATTCATTTCTCTTCATGGGAGTATGTCATACCACTATGGAGGGCTTATTCATGTACAAATGCATCATATTATTTTCATTACATGGTGAGAACTTTGTTTTTGCATTTATTGATTGTCTAACACAATATTTGCATACTCTTACCATTTCTATGAAGTGCATTGCTCCACAAGAGGGCAAGCTTTCCATTTTGCTGCATGGTCAATTCTGGGCCACACTATATGATGGATACAACCATTTCTTATGTGAACTTGGGAAAGTGTTTTATCATTGCATGTATGTTCAGTTGATGTACCCAACCATTTACTATCCATTAGTAAATATGATGATATACATAATTGATCATGTATCAAGAAACAACTTGCCATGTAATTTTCTGAAGTAGCAGTTTGGAAAACTGCGCTATAACTACTTGGGAGACTATTAGTACTTTCCAGCACCACATTAAACCTTTATTATTTCCCTCACTTTGATGTTGATCATGATTTCATTTGCTGATATTTTTCTTATTCTTATTGAGAGCATGATTGGGGGAGTGACACATGGGTTGGATGTGTTGTTGGGAAAAGAGATTTCCCACACTTTTTGCATTGCATGTTCCAAGGGCAGCATGAGAAATGATATGGCCACTATAGTAATACACTTGTTTATCCATGAAGTGGGCCATAGCATTGATTGGGTGCCATATGGTGATGATTTTCTATCCATCACATATGGGATGGTTTGGGCCAGTTTGATTCACAACGTTGGAGAGGAGACCTTTGGAGATCTAGTCTTCTTCTTACCACTTGAGGGAAAATCATTTGTAGCCAAAGATCAGAAAAATCTCTACACTTATCATGAGTGGAGAGAAGGATAGCATGGGGTAGGCTACCTTGTCTACCATGATCATATTTTCAGCCCACCTACATTGCATGAGGTCAAGGTAGAGGTACATTTTCAGGAGTTTCCATGTTGGACGGTGACTCATTTTGTATGGATGATTGCTTGGGTATGGAGGATACACATGGGAATGATGTTTCCCAATTCATTTCAGATTCCATTCCTCAAAGGGACCTCTAGACAACACCTTATTTCATTCTTGAGTACTCTACTTGTTCATGATGATAGCTATTTAGCTAACTTGCATGCTTGGGAGGGGCAATATGGAGATTCATTGTTGAGACAACATCATATTTCTTGGAATATTTCATCATGTGTGGATGCTACAGTAGAAGGAGGGAAGAATTTTCAGTTCTATCTTTGCAGTTGCTTGAGGACAAGAAACATTTGGGAGGGGAGGACTGTAATATTCCAAAATTTGCATGCAACAAATTGGAATATTGATTCTTGCTAATTTCACTTAGGAGAAGAATAAATGGATAAGGAGTCCCATGCCTAATAAAAAGCTGAATAAAATCCCTCATAATGTGAAAATGGATCAAAATAAGAGTTGGATTTCACACCTTCATGTGTGAACAGGGACTTTTTCATGTGGACAAAGTCAAGTTTGACTAAGTCAACAACATTCGTGAAGAGGAGTGGATCATCAATGCAAATAGCTCAATATGAACAAGGATCAGCTTAGAAAAGCATATGAGAGCTGGATTGAAGACACTTGGGTGTGAACAGGGGTGAAGTAGATTTAAGAGGTCAACCTTGACCAAATCAAATAGTGTTGTTATGGGAGAGTGGCCTTAATGGAGACACAATGCAGTTTTGGAGGGAGATTTATCATGTGATGTTGGAAACCCTAATGGGTGGGATCTAAAGGTGAGGAGTCTCACATAGCTTATAATGAAGAGAATGGAAGCCATTTTAGGTTAGCTTTATGATTATTGATTTTATGGTTTGCATGGCTATTGTGCATTCTCCAACTGTTTAGTTGAGATTGCAATGATGTTTAGCACAAGGCATTCCTGCTTAGGGATTCCTTCTCCTTACTTGAGTGATCTCTTAGAGGAGCATTGTACTTCAGTTTTCCACATTCAGGCTTAAGTACAAGCATCCTCCTTCAGCTACAACTTTATTTCTGCATCAGTATAACGTTGCATTGCAGGGTGTTGCAGTGGAAGGATCACAACACCACTTCCGGAGCTTGTATTTCAGAGGAGGAAGCCTTTCTTTCTCAGGGAGATCAGTGAGGAATAATCCTGAGCTCATTTTAGATCTTGGCATGTGGCCAATGTACTTTTTATCTCCTACAGCACAGTCCCTTGCAAGAATTTTTTCATTCCTTGTAGTGTTGCAGTGAGGGGGTTAAACCCTTTGCTTTTGAGTTGTTTTCTTAGGGAAAGGGCCAACCCTTCTCCCGAAAAGTTTGTAAGAAGGATCTTCCTTCATTTCTTTCATGATTCAGCTGTATTTATGTTAAGCTTCAGTATACTGCGTTATTTTAGATCCAGATCTGCAGATCTATGCATTTTGTACTTGTGCGGTTATCTTTATGATGTGTAAAAGGAGCTAGATCTCTATTTTTCTCCATGATTTGATATAATAAACTCCATATCTGTTGTATATACCATATTGTATTAGAAAAAATCTTTAATTTACACTGTACGTGCTTAATAAAACTCTGCATAAGTCAAGTCATGGGATTTGGGCCTTTTTGAGCCATATCGGGACTAGGAGATCTGTTTAAACCATCAGAAGGGATTTTTTTCTAAATATTTTCTGGATATAAGTCCCATAATACATGATATAAGGGAACCCAACATTATTTCTCCCTATTATAACGTAATTCTCTGGAAATAAAGTTTTTAGGGCTTATATTGCTGCTTTTCCCCACTTTTGGCTGAAACAATGGATCATATTTCTTGCTATTGTACATGTAATTGATGGATATGTTTCCTATACACATTTCATGAGTTTATTTCTTACTTATATTCCATTTTTGTGTTCAATTATTGCTGCATTCCCTATTTGCGATATTACAAATGAAATAACACAACAAAAAAATCGGGCAAAATCAAACATTAGAACAAGGACTTGACTGGACCCCTACTAGCCATGAAAAAAATTTCTTCAAACATGCTGTTATCACTCCCCCCAACCTCCCAAGGCTGAGAGTGGGATTTGAAGGAAGGTAACCACAGACTAACCTTTAGGTCAGGTAGCTAGCCCTACCAGGACCAAATATGGCTCTCTCAATGTCACTTTGCAGTCATTTAAATGAATGAATATTTAATTATCTTAGGCTCGTTATGTAAGATTAGTAAATAGGGTTTTTTTTTGGTTTTTATGTGCTAGATATAAATGACAGTAAGGAGATTATGTCTAAGGTTTGAGGCATGATTGCAAGATAAATTTGGAGAGAATATGGATGAGGCTAGGTAGGTATCTTGAAAGCATGCTTAGTTCGTCTTTGTGTATACGATGAAATGATGGAAATTTTGAATAAGCACTAAGGTGAATTCATTAATTTAGAAGAAAATAAACATATAATGTAAATCTTGTTAAGATAGAGCAGGAAAAGGCACGTTTTCTTCTTATAAATTGATAATATTAAACATGTAGAAGCATGTATATGAAAGAGGAAAGCATATCATTCAACATGATAAGATAAGCATACTGAGAAAGGAAAAATGATACAAGGCATACCACAAGATTCTCAACACAAAGTTTGCAACAGGGTCTTTGATTTCATTCCAAAAGGCTTGTACAATAGCTCCACTTCCAAAATACAACTATCAAACCCCAGAAAAGACTAAAGTGGGTATACTTATGGAAAATATGCACAATGACACCTCATCAAGTCGAAATCCCACCCAAAATTCATCATAATTACATGATATGATTCACTTCCTAGAATTTAGGGAGGTTAGAAACCATTCCCTGAAATTTAGCTATAGACTAAAAGTGTTTGTCCCCCACATTAAATTACATGTTTCCTCATGATAATAGGTAAAAACCAACTCAATTACTCCAATTCCATCTTAAAGGACAACAAAACCTTGAAATTCGGATTTTTTCTGGGCTTGACAAGTGTCATGAGGAATCCTACGTAGATGTGTAACACTTTTTACAGATGCGTAACACACTTTTTACAGATGCGTAACATTTTTTTGAATCTTATTTTGAGGGACTTTTAGGACTCCAAATCCAAATATGAAAGATAGGTGAACTAGCCCTATTTGTCTAGTTTCCATAACATCTTGAATTTTGAAAAATGACCCATGGGAAGGCCTCCAGAAGTTGATTCTCCCAAAGTTACTCCAGATGCATAAAAAATTGTCAAAAATAATGGCAGAAGCATAGAAAACTAGTGTTTTTTTGGCTCTTTCTTCCAAAATAGAGTTTGTCATGCAGCAAAGGTTCCTGGTCTATTATGTACTCATAAAAATGCATGCAATAAAATAATTCATTCGTCATTTAGGTGCCTTAGTAAAAAGCGTAACAACTTGGTGTTACACATCTATGAAGGCTGAATTTCCAGTTTAGTGCAAAAATCACTAAAAATACCAAAATTGCTCAAAACTTCTCAAAATTTATTTGGTGCCACCTATGGATGATGTGCTAAACATCCAATGAAGCTTCAGCTAGAAAATCTAAACCATTCTTCTCTTTTAGCTTCATTTGAGCCTCTTTGAGCTTTTTTTTCACTTGTTTAAGCCTGATTTGTGAAATTTTGTTCCTGGTACAATAATGATTGGCCATATGACTCTGAATATTGTTGTCCATTTTTTGCTCTTTTGAAAACCTTCTACAAATTTTCATTCACCCTTCTGAACTAGAGTTCTCTATCTTGATTAATCTCCAAATATATTCGCTCATCAAAAGTCAAATTTTCAGGTGGATGAGCTTACTATCTTTCCAGCTCTAGTGCCCTCTTAAGCTCTCTTGCCTTTGGCCTTCTTGGCTGTGTTTCAATATCTATGTCATGAATTTATCAACATATATTACTTTCTTCCCTTCACCTTTATCTATATCTAGGTCTGCCTTAGGTTTACTTTATATCAGCTACTTCACCTTCAATTACCAATTTTCTTGTTGTAGGAAAGTAATTTGAGAATTTGCGACGAATAAAATCTCCCTCAACTTTTCTATTTCATCATATTTCTCCCTAATTCTCTCCTCAACTTATTTTACTTCAACCTATTCTTCCATGTTAACATCTAGGGGCATATGTTCATCATGTTGGTGCAATGGTGATTCAATCTGATACATGAATAGTTTCTCCTCTCTTCCTCTTTTCTCAGCTATAGTGTTAAGTGTAGGTACACTTTTGTTGAATTTGGGAGCAAATACCTGTCTCTTTCTCTTGTCATAGGTGTGAGTGGACTCAAAAACCATAGGAGCCTTTGAAATATTTTTTTTCATGCTAGAAGAGCCAACCTCCATTGGTTGTGTTAATACTGATGGTGATGATATGCTATTCATAACAGGAGGAATAGTGGTGGATGCTCCTTCTACTTTCTCCATTAAGGTTTCCCAAGTCATGTTGATGGTTGAGAGATGATTTAAAACAATGAGTTTGACTATACCATGGTGGAAAAGGCTTGGGTGATGATCTTTGTTTCTTCTTTGAACCTTCTCAATCATTCTAACAAAGCTTTTGTACTAGTAATATGGAAAGTCAAGACATTTAGTAGAAGTAAAATGCATAAATAATATGATATGGCACCTATAAAACCTAGAGAATATCCCTTCACAGGTTAAATATTTCATAATTAACCTCATCAAAGGACTAGGTATACTTGTTGCTAAAGAAATCACATCTTCTCATAGGTTTGTTATAGGTCAATTTTGGCATCATCCCAAAACACAGATGAGTATCAATTAGGGTCTATCATACTCTAAATTAGTTGCTACATGCCCTAAACAAGTCATTCCATTGATGATCTTCCTTCAAGAAAGTTTCACTGCTTAGATGCCAGTTGAAGTGCCCTATTGAGTCATTAACACACCACTAGTCTGCACTAAATGCTTTCCAGGGCATCTACTCCCATGCAAAGCTGCATTGCAGAGGATCTAGGCCCACTTTAAGGTGCTTTGGTCAACCGGGAGAGAATTTTTCATTGGATTACAAGAATCTTCCCAACCTCTAGTGGCTTCTAGAAGTTGTTCCAACTTTCACCTCATATGATAGCTTCGAATATGGACACCATGGAGCCAGTGAATCTCTTATCCTCCTATTCCCATGAACAAGGAAACCCATTCATCCATTTTTATGAAATCCATTCAATTATTCATTAATATCAAACTACCTTTATCTACTTATAAATAGAGTGCTCAACATAGTGCCCAAGAGAGCAAGAATTTGTATTGAGTAGAGTTATGTTGGTGATATCACAACTCTTGGAGGTTTTCATGTAGTGTTTTGCTACTAGTGTTATGATGCCAGGTGTGATGAGGATGAGACTAAAGCTAAAGGGTTGACATCGAATCGATCAATTGGTTGTAACTTCTCCTTCTACTTCATAATAAATACATTTTTTCATTTCCTAATTCATGTGTCAATGATGTTATATGTGTATTTACAAATCCTATCGATTTAATTTGTTTAACTTGAATATAGCATAATGCCTTTATGTTGTTCTCTATCTTCTATTTTCCATTGCCGATACCAATCGAGTGATTTCAATGCAATTGAGAGTGATGGAACAACGAAGGGAGGTGAGGAAAAGTGAACAGATTACAAGTAGGTTTTATTCCCTTATCTATTCATTTTAAGGAAAAGGTTAGATATCTTTATTTCTGTTGTTCTAAGTGCACCACCACACTTAGGGAAAGCATACTTATCCGTAGGTTTGATTTCCGTAAAATAAATTGGCGACCATACTGGGGATCGACGGATCGTCCCTAGTGGTTTTATCCTTATCCATCAACCTCTAGTAGACTTTACTTGCTTAGTTTCAGTCATTTGAATGTGTTTTAGCAAAAGCAGTCTGTTTTATTGCTTTTTTAGAAAGTCCTCTAGCACCAATGCACTATTGGTCTTGACACATTTATCTGCATAGCACTTCTGTCTTAGGGACAATACTTTGCAACGCACTGTCTCCAATTCAGGGGTGCATTTCCCTGTGACCAACCAAAATATATCATATTTTGTCTTTTGCAATTCATTTCAGTGTCTTGCTTGCTGAAGTTTTAAGTGACTGATTTCCTCTAGAGACTAGATTTCCTCTATTGTTCTTGCCTCACTTTGGATTTGTTTGATAAATTTTTCTTTTTTTTTTCTTTTTCATTGTCAAATAGTTCCAAAGTTTACTTTACATTTTATCAATTCATTATTTTCGAAAAGAGGAATTTTTGTTTCAGTCTTCGTTTCTCTTGAAAGTTTTGAGTGATTGTTTGTGCATCATAGTTTATTTTTAGTTCATCTAAACTTAAAATAAATTGAAAATAAAAACATGCATTTGCATATAGGGATTATGAGTGATGCATAGGAATATTTTAGGTAAATTTTGTTTAGATGTGCTCATTGTTGATTGCATAAAATTTGATTTCTCTATCCCTTGTAGCTAGCTTTTCATTGTTGAAAATCAAATCGAAACAAATGGTTATCATTTTAATTTCATTCGAGGAGCGTTCAACACATCTCACGGTGAACCTAAAAGAAAAACTGATAAGAAATATCAACATAAAATTTATCTGAATTTATCTAAGGAATCATTATAACATTAATGATAACATTTAGAGGTCTAGGCTAGAGACATGTTCTGGCGTCATTAAACATAATAGCTATCTTTAATTGTCTACAATACATTCCGAGTGCGATACCTCATTCCATGTATGTAAGTATATTAGAGCTCGTCCACATACTTTCGGGTATATCGAGCGGTGTTCTAGTACGAAAAGTATAACAGGATGCTCTCACTATGTAGTTTCGTATTAGACAACATTAATACGGATTGGGCCTCCACATACCTTCATGTATATTTGGGAGGAAAATTTTATTTCTCTTACCATCCATAGGTAACCGAGTCGACTGCCTTGTACACTGTGATACACCGAACACAACATTCAGGGAGATTACCTACAAGTACATAAGTCTTTGGTTTACTAGGGTGGTATATTGTAGTTCATATTTGCTTGATAAAACTTTTGCCTAGGATTACCCTCTATTTTTTTATTTGTTTTTGTATTAAAATCAATCAACAATCATGGAAGAAGATAAACCGTTTCCTCTTCATTCGCGTAGGACAGCGAATAAGCCACCTTTGCCGCCAAAAGCTACACCTAGTAGATGAAGGCGCGCTCGTCCTACCAAGTCCAGTACCTTTAGAATTTCATCTAATTTACTAGAATCATATGATCCTTTGAGTACCAAGTCTCGAGTCATTTCGATTGATCCCAGTTTATCTACTACTATCGAGACATAACCCTCACAGTTACCTGAGGACACTGAAATTCAATCCAGTGAAATGGTAAATCCAGAACCTAAGATTTTTCAATTGGAAGTCGATCCAGAACCCATTTTAATTTTACCAAAACACCTTGATCCCAAAGTTGAACAACGAGAATTTTTTATTGTGCAACTTTCTAATCCTCAGTCATCCGTAACCATTGAGCCTTCCTCTTTACCGTAGATTTTACCACTTGAAATGTATCTCGGGCCAGATGGTGAAGTACTTCCACCTAGTTTCATTTCCATTGAGGAAATACCTCAAGAAGAAACATTGCCTTCAACTCCAACTCATTTTGGGGTGGAGATTCATCTTTATTCATCCTTTCCTCCTTGTATTTACACTGCTCCTGTTGATCCCATTCACTCTCAAGTTCCCGTAGATTCGTTAGAGTATCTGTTGGGTTATTTAACCATGGAAGAGACAACATCCCAGACTGTACCATCTGTTAAATTTGTGACATCATCTACTATTGCTTCATCTTTGATGTTTTCGACAACACTCAAGTCTCATATTTATGGTGGTCTGTCCGTCCCACTGGGTTATCGAGCTTTAAATGGAACCTAATCTGGTGTCTCCTCTAGTCCATGGACTTTGCCCAGTCATCATCTAGAATTCTATCTGGTTCACCTCTTACAATTATTGAATGACCTGATCCGTTATTGACATCATCAACTAAATATCAGATTGGTCCATCAAATTACTGTCCATCTTATCCATTATCTATTGGATACCCATCATATGAAAGTTAGTATGTGAAATTTCCTTATACTCCATATGCTAGGGGGCCATAGATGTTCAGTCCATATGGAAATACTTCGTCATATTTAGGTCAATCCTATGCTGGAATGCCTATTTGTCAATGGAAGACTAATTTTCCTATTCATTCGCAAACGACTGTGTATCCATATCAACTAGTTCAACCTGTTTCATTTGTACCTACGACGCTTGTTATTTCTTGTATGGTTGTTGCTCAGTTTTATCAAGCAGGTCCTTCAAGCCCTAAACCTCAAGTTTTAGGTCTACAGACTCCGTCTTCCCAGGCTGGTGTTCAAAAACCATCTGTATCGGGAATTTCACAACCGCGGGCTAGTTTACCTTTGTCATAGGATTCTAGTAGCCCTGTCTATTCACAACCGGGTCCAAATTATCCTAGCAGGAAATATCTGTATTATCATATACCGTGGTAGCCACAAAAACCATTCCAATAGTATCAAGCTTATCCAGGTCCTGGTCAATAAGAAGACCCCTATCTGGGTTACCAACCACATAATCCATTTGTTGGTACACAATGACCTATTGACCAGGCAATTCCATCTTATCCTAGTTATGCTCAACCTAACCTAAATCGACAGTTTCCATTTGTTGCAACATTAGGGTTACCTGATTTAAATCGGCTCACTAATGATCCCATTCATTATTTACCTTGGTGGCTGGTGATTCCTCATAAATTACCCTATGAAATTCCAAAATTCAATGGAAATTATGGAGAAGACCCTTCTACGCATGTCACGACTTATCATTTATGGTGTTCATCAAATTCCTTAAATTATGATTTTGTTAGATTGCGCCTTTTCCAAAAAATGCTTACTGGTCTAGATGTGAAGTGGTACATTGAATTTCCACGAGCTTATTTCGATAACTTTACAACTTTAGCCACTACTTTTTTAACCCACTTCCAGTTACCCATTAGATATGAAACTGGAATGGAACTTTTGACCAACTTTAACAGACCACTGCTACTCATATATCAGATCATATACATGAGTGGCGTCATCATTTTTGAATTGTTAAAACATTTTTTCCTGAACAAATTTTAGCTGAGTGGCTTATTAAGTCCTTATTTCCATCTATCACTGAGGATGTGGCCAAAGGAAGTGTTGTCACTGAAGAGAAAGTAATTTCTCATGCCCAGTATCTTAATTTGATTTATACTTAGTCTGGCACATTTTATGCAAAGTTTCCAAATGCGCTGTGACCAAATTTTACTGTTTCTCCTTCTCCATATGGTAAGTACATTCATGCTGGCGATGGTGTGATTGGTTCTTCTAGCACTCTAGTAGCAAGTCGACCATCTGGTTCTAAACTTGTTGTTTCAAATCAAAACCCTATTGCATCTGATCATGTGTCTTCTTATGAAATAAATGTCGTGTCATATGGAAAAGGAAAAATTGACAAGAAACCTAGAAGTAAGAAGAAGGGGACAGATAAGAAGAAATCAAATTCACCCCCACGGGAAAAATCATCTGATTCATCTGGTTCTTTTTGGAAACCTTGTTACCCTTTCTTGATATGTAATGAGGAACATTTTACGCGAGATTTTCCTCACCGCTTAGAATTCTCAAAGCTTCTTAAGAATTCTATCGCATCTGTAGTGTTGACAAATCCTTTTTCGAACCCGAAAACCCATACGGTTGCTACAGATACTACTTCAAGTTCGCAAGTGTTTATGCTATCTGCCATTAAGCCCAAAAATGATGTTTTGGTGTCTAATCGAAGTAAATATTATAGTAATCCTATGTCGTCGTCGAATGGTCAGGCTACAGGCGAACTTACTACTTCTATTTTCACTTCATCTGACTCGGCTCCACCCCCTATCATTCCAGAGTTAAAAATTAAGCTGCTGAAGGGAGTAGCTCATAAATCAGCATTCAACCCTCAAGCTTGTGCAACTAAAAATTATAACGTAGTAGAATATTTGGCTCAGTCACTTTCTACTATGTCAATGCTTGAGGTTCTTCAGAATTTTCCCTCCCAGAAGCAGGCTTTTTTGTCGGAAATTGGTGGAGTTGATCCAACGTATTCTAATCTTGTAATCTTTAATCACGCCCACAATTACTAGCACAATTAGCATTTTTTATTCAAGCACATGTCCTGAATCGCCTCATTCATCGGACTATCATTGATGAAGGGGCATCTACTTGTATCATGTCTATGAGTTGCTGTAAGTCACTTGGCTCGCTAGCTTTATCACAATCACCTATGACATTGAAAGCTTTTGAAAGTCGTACATATAAGCCTTTTGGAATTCTCAGTAACCTGCAAGTCGAAATAGGGGGAAAATCAGTCACTATTGAAGTTGAGGTTGTTGACGGACCCCTTTACTACAATATTTTACTTGGAATACTATGGGTTTACACTATGGCTGCAGTAGTACCTACTTACTTTCGTATGGTTGTCTTCCTCCATAAGGGAAGCATCACAGTCATTGATCAACTCTCCTTCTTTGCATCTAGTTCCCAGGAAACTGGAGGTGTTCCATTTGTTCACAGACCCTCGCCATCTCTTCAGAATATTGGTGTAGGACTCTTTAAGTATTCTTCCCTAATGGGCACCTTTTCGTTACTGTCACCTGCAAAATCAACGGAAATCGCAACAATAGAGATTTTCCATATGATATCTTCCACTTCATCTAATTTATGGAAGATTCCCAATAACTCCGAAATAGATAGGTTGGGTGAAATTTTTTAGGATAGTTCTTTAATTGTGTCAACCTCATTAAAAAAGGAATCAAGAATTGAGGATAGTTCCTTTTACTATGTCAACCTCGTTAAAAAATGAAACATGTATTTTTGAGAATAGTTCTTTTACTGTGTCAACCTCATTAAAAAATGAATCAATTCATTGAGGATAGTTATTTTACTTTGTCAACCTCGTTAAAAAATGAATCAGGTCATTGAGGATAGTTCTTTTACTATGTCAACCTTGTTAAAAAATGAATTAGGTCATGAGGAAACTTCTTTTACTGTGTCAACCTCATTAAAAAAATGAATCAGGTCATGGAGGATAGCTCTTGTTACTGTGTCAACCTCATTAAAAAATGAATCAGGTTCCCACAAGCACAGATTCCTTTGTTTCAAGCTTGTGTAAAAATGAGACCAATATCAAGCATAGTTTCCTTTGTTTCAAGCTTGTGAAAAAATGAAACAAATATAAAGCACAATTTCCTTTGTTTCAAACTTGTGTAAAAATGAAACCACTCTCAAGCATATTTTTCTCTGTTTCAAGCTTGTGTAAAAATGAAACCTCTCTCAAGCATAATTTTTCCTATGTTTCAAGCTTGTAAAAAAATGAAACCTATCTCAATTCCATTTCAGTTATTATTTTCAAGACTCGTTAAACTCATGAAAATCTCGAGCTTCTTTTGCTATTCTTTTCATTCTCGTAAAAACATGAAAATGCCAAGTTCTTTCTGCCTTTTCCTGCTTGTAAATTAAATTGAAAGTTGGTGATATGATTACATTTTTATCACTTTTTCAGACTCGTTAAAACTTACAAAAAAGAGAAACCATGGAGTTCTCTTTCAGCTCTTTTCAGACTCCCAAAACATGAAAATATTAGCTTTCACTTGTCCTTTCGATCTCGTAAAAGGAATTGAAACAACATATACTCAGTATAAGTTTAACCCTTTTCCAAACTGAGATAGATTATTTACGAAAAAGGAACACCTTAGTGGAACATGGCTAGGAGGTTCTCTTAGGTATTATTTTACACTTTTTCGGATCTGAGGGACTATTATATGAAAAGGAACTTGTGGATTTTTCTTTTAGTCCCTTTTTCAAACTCTCTAAACATGAAAAAAAACTGAGTTTTCATTATCGTTAGACTTGTTAAAGCATCAAATAGCGACGGAATATTCCATCATGACAAGATTGAGTTTCACCTTCGCTAGGCTCGTTGAAGCATCACATAGCGATGGATTCACCCGAAGGGTGGAATTATATATCAAGCATATGTTATCCTCCTCAAGATTGTTAAAAAATAAAGAGGTACTGATCAACAATGACTGGGGAAAATTGAAAAGGGATAAAAAACTTTATGGTAGCAAGTCGCTCTTGAACATGACACTTATTCACTTCATATCCATGATTTTTGGGTTGGGAAAATTGGAAAGGGATAAAACACTTTATGGTAGCAAGTCACTCTTGAACATGACACGCATTCACTTCATCTCCGTGAATTTTGGGTTGGGTAATATGCTTGATCATCTATCATACCTATGGTCTATCATACCATCCATCACTTCAGTTTTGGGTCAATGCTGCCAATTCATTCAGTGTCCTCAATATATTCAAGAGAAGTCACTTAGTTATTTCTCATCCTTTGCAATACTCATAAACCTTCATTTCATGACCTCCATCCCTAAACATTGCTTCATCAATCACATTCTCTCCTTAAAATCATTACTCCCATTTCTGTGTCATTGATGGAGGAACATCAATGCCCTCCTGCAACGAGTTGCTTCCTGTTGACATCATCTCATCATTCAAAAAGTTGACTTAGAAACAACCTTTCAGTACCTTGGATCTTGCTTACATCAATGGCAGGTTTCACGCTTCCAGCAATAGGTTAACATCAAAGGCCTTCGACTGAAAGACTTTGTATGGTGTTCGACATCAAATCATCTATTCACACCATGCAGAATGTACTGCAGTACCTTGAGATCCATTATCATCAACGGTGGTTTCTCTTGCGGTTGTTAACGACTTACATCAATGGTTGGTAATTAGACAATGTCTTCCCATGTTTGACTTCAGATCACATATTCGCATGGTTAGACTCGTACTTAAGCGATCGAGTGAATGAAACAGAAGACCATGGATCTAATTTCATCCATCTGGGATGCAATTTCAGGAGTAGTACCAAATCATCCATACAATGGTCTTTATTTAGATAGTCATCCTATCATGGGTCTATATATGTAGACAAGTCTATATCTGTAGATGAATTTCTGATGTTATGATAGTTTATGTGCTAAGTATGGGTATGCCTCCCTTAGTAATTCATGTCCATCATTAAAATGATATAATGTATTGTAATTGATGAAGGTCACCATCCGCTTTAGATCCTCCTCATCACATCATAAAGAAAATCAATCAACATTATCATTTTTTACTTCATCCTTTAGGGGGAAGCTGTTACAGGTCAATTTGGGCATCATCCCAAAACATAGATCAATATCCATTAGGGTTTATCATACTCTAAATTAGTTGCTACATTCCCTAAAAATGTTGTGAAACCATCTCCAAAAAGAGAAGAAACGAGATATCAACGCCTTAGAAATAGCCCACTTCGAGGGGGCAACCTACAATACATTACATGAATGAACAATTCTTGGATGATTGAAATTACAAAACCTCCTTTCTATATATAGGAGTCCATGGGGCCACAATGTAATCCTAGTGGGCCACAATGTAATCCTAGCCGACCTAACAATAATAATTTAAGGGCACAATAATAACAATATGGGGGTTACAAGGGTACAATAATAACAATAAGGGGGTTACACTAAAAACAATAAGGGACTATACTAGTAATATAGGGACCTAACATGCCCCTCTCCTTCAAAAAAGTGTTGTCCTCAGCACTTGAGTAGCTCTGGGTGCTTCTGTATAAAATTCTCATCCTCCCATGTAGAATCTTCAGTGGGTAAGTTCTTCCACTTGATGAGATACTCTGAAATTGATCGATTCCGTAGTTGTCGAGTTCTTGTTTCCGTGACCGCTTTCGGTTCCAATATGATTTTTCCTTCCTCATCAAGTTCTGGCAATATTGTTTGAACTGGAAGATTTTCACCTATAACCTTCTTTAAGCATGAAACATGGAAAACTGGATGCACTCATGAAGAAGAAGGAAGCTCCAATTTGTATGCCATAGTACCAATCTTTTGCAACACCTTGTAAGGACCATAGTACTTTGGTGATAATTTATTATCCTTCTTAGCTTGCTTGAGGGACATTTGTTTGTATGGTTGTAGCCGTAAAAATACCCAATCTCCTGCATCAAAACTTCTCTCGCTGCGATGTTGATCTGCCTGTTGTTTCATTCGATTTTGTGCCAAATTCAGGTTATCCTTTAAGAGTTGGAGAACTTCTTGTTGATGCTCGATGTGATATTCCACTGCTTGAACCTTCGAATTTTCTCTTAAAGATGATGTGATGGATGGTGGATGATATCCATAAAGTACCATAAATGGGGTCATTTTTGCTGCAGTATGGAAGGAAGTGTTATACCACCATTCAGCTAGAGGTAACCACTTGACCCATTGTGTTTGTTTATCAGATACAAAACAACGAATATATCCTTCCAAATATTTATTTACTATCTCGGTTTGACCATTGGATTGAGGATGATAAGATGAGCTATGAGCTAATTGAGTACCCAAACAAGAAAATAACTCCGTCCAAAAATTTCCAGTAAAAATGGGATCTCTGTCGCTCACAATAACCCTTGGGTTTCCATGTAACTTTTGAATTGTGTCCATAAATGTAGTAGAAACTGTACTTGCTTTAAATGGATGAGATAATGCACAAAAGTGTGCATACTTGGTAAGTCTATCAACTACCACCATGATGACACTCTTTCCTTCGTACTTAGGTAAACCTGTGATAAAATCCATTGAAATCTCCTCCCAACGTTGACATGGAATGGATAAAGGTTGTAGAAGACCCGGGGTCTTAATTGTCTCAACTTTATTCTGTTGGCAAACCAAACATTCCACCACAAATTTTTGAATATTAGATTTAAGGCCATCCCAAAAAAATTCTTTCTTCACCCTGTGGTAAGTTTTTAAAAATCCTGAGTGTCCTCCTAAAGGAGAAGTGTGCAATTCCAAAATAATAGTTTGTTTTAGTTAGGAATTCTTACAAAGATATAAGCGATATTTGTACCATAAGGAATAATTTTTCCAACTAAATGTATCATATGTACTAGGATCTTGCTACAACTTTTGAATGTGTTAGTCATCCCTAATTTTCATACCTCAAGATGACTAAGCATTGTTTCCATATTTCTAGAAACAAAGTTCATGAGAATTGTGAGTTCTAGAAATATCACAGCCTTCATTACCCTTAGGATAATTTTTTCCTATTTTTTCATCATCCTATCTAGCCATCACTAGCCCACCAATCCTGAATGACCCATCCTAGGTTCAAGCCATATTGTTTTGCCCCAATTGTCACTCATTTTTCACCATGTCTTGCCTTTTGGCCCAAATCCTCTATTTTGCTTATCATCAAGACTCCCTACTACTGATCAAACCTACTAATCCAATTATCTTGATGACTCTTCCATAATATTCCCAGACACTGATTATCTCTACAAACCCTCTAGACAATCAAAATGCTAGATCCTAGGTCTTCAAAACACACTAAGCTTATCACAAGTCCTATCTTACACTTAGTAATCCATAAATTCTAAATGCCTATCCAAAATCCAAATCCAAAGGTCCCCATTAGGTCACCAAAGGTGTCATTGAGTTATAGAATGGATTTGGTGCCCAGCAAGTTATGCCTTCCTGCATAAAGAGGTTTGCACTCAAAGGGGCCCCCTTGGCTTAGAGTACAAACATTGATGACAAGAGCATAAGCCTCCTCCTTAAGGTTTTTTCGAAAATAGCACTGCTTCAAATACACTAGGAGAAGAAAGACAAAGGGTATCAGGTTAAAGAAGACCATTTTTTGCCAAGGGATAGAAAAACAGAGTTTTTAAGGTAAAAGGTCAGATTATGAGTTATTGTCAAAGAAAACGAAAAATGTGACCTCGATTTCTGCATCTCAACGATAGGCTCCCAACAAAGGGCCTCTATGCCAAAAATATTGCTCCCCAAAAGATTATTAAAGGCAGGAATAAACATGTTTTCCGAGAAATATTTAAAAAGGGTGTTCATAGCAGAATTACACATTGAAAGATAGGAAACCCCAACCTTACAAAAGTGGGTTTGGGATTTTTAAATTTATTTTTCAAAACAAGTATAAAGGCCAAGTGAACCTTCCCCATGCATCATTTGCACTTTACCGAGGAGAAGAAGCCGTTGAGAGGAAAGTTTCTAGGTTTTCGGGCAAACTGTGAAAATTTGGCAGGCGCTACGCACTGAGCACGGTGCTACGCCCCTAGACTCTGGCACTACGGGCAGAGGCGAGGCAGGCAGTGTAATATTACACTGCGTTATGCGCTCATAGGGTGGTTTTACGTGCCTACGATGGTGTTGCGCGCTGGCACAGGAACAACCACCGGAGCTTGTCTTTACACCCAGCGCTATGCCCTGACGGCCCAACCGGCCCGGCGCTACGCGCTGGTGCTTTGCCCCTGGAAACACTTCAAAAAATTGTGCCAAAGGTTTTCAAAATCAGTTTTTTCCTCTACAAACCCTCTGCAAGTTGAAACAAGGTCAGTCAACATTTCTTTCCTTTTCCCAAATATTGATTATCAAAGAGGTCATCCATGATTAGAGATTAACCAAAACCCTAGATTATGCAAAAACAAATTTTCATTGTCTTTGAACTAGGGTTATAAGAAAGATTGGTTTTCATAAAAAGAGAATATTGAGCTGTATAAACCTGACCTCTACCACTAATTCCAAGCTTTGAAAGCTGTCCTCACCCTAGCTTCCCTCTTTGCAAAAGTTTGACCTACACCACTTATTTTGCTCCCAATACCCTAAATAAAACTCAAGGTTCCTTCTGCTGTTTGGACCAGCCATCATGTTAGAGAGTAATAGTCACACTAGTGGTGATGAGAGTCATACTCCCACCAAGCCAAAACATCATGGAGGAAAAGCCAAAAGATTTGAGCCCCTAGACACCACTCCAATTACTTCCTCTCCTATGATCCTTTCATGCTTCTAGGATGTAGGATGCTACCATTTTTGTGAGAAGGTCAAGCAAGTTGAATACTATCCAGACTTAACTAGATTGTTTGCTTGTAGCCTACAAAACCACCAAGTTAATCTTGCAGAGGTCCAATTTGAGTTTTCATCTGAAAGCATTTCCAAAGCAACCGGTATACCAGATGTTGGTGAGCTTTGGTTCAAACAAAATAAATTGGATTTGGGTTATTATGGGCCTTATTTGAAACCCACCTGTCAACAAAACTGCAAGGCTATTTTTCCTTTCTCTTATTTGCTAGAGAGGTATGCAGCATTAATGAGGCAGATTATCAGTTTTTTAACATGTGAGGGAAGGTACTCCCGGCTCTATTCATATCATATCAGATTGCTGATGCATTTCACCAAGGTCAAAATGATGAACCTACCCTATTACCTTTTCCGGAGTATTGATAAAATGGCCTCTGCTGTCAAGAGGAAAAGCTACGACCACCAAATTCCTAGCCTTTTTCATCACTCCCTGATCAAGATGATTGTCCTATACCAGCTAGAGAAACAAGGTATATCTTGGGAGACCTTGATCACCTCACATGATGTGTTTTTAGACCCCCGGGCCTTCATCCAGTAGATCTTGCCTTCCACTTCACAACCTTCTACCTCCACACAACCATCATCTCCCCACGTGCCTTCTCCACAAAGAATTTCACCTATTACTTCCTCCCCTGATTTACCAAGTAAAGGGGCTGATAGTAGCCCTAGTGAAGGAAAAATAGGAGGTAGCAGTGAGGAATAAGATGAGATAGATAATGATGATGAAGGAGACGACAGTGAAGAAGAAGATGATAATGAAGGAGAGGACAGTGAAGAATAATTTTATGAAGAGGAAGATGACAAAGAAGAAAATGAGGAAGAGGAAAGTGGCCAAGAAGAAAGAAGCAATGGCCAAGGGTAGAAAGATGATCAAGAGGACAGTGAAGAAGAGAATGAAGAAGAAGAAAGTGGCCAAGAAGAAAGCAAAAATGGCCAAGGGCAGCAAGACAGTGAAGAAGAAAACAAAGATAAAACCAGTGATGATATTCACAAAGATAAAAACAGTGAGCATGATGATCAAGAGGACAATGAAGAAGAGAATGAAGAATAAGAAAGTGGCCAAGAAGAAAGCAGCAATGGCCAAGGGCAGCAAGACAGTGAAGAAGAAAACAAAGATAAAACCAGTGATGATAGTCACTAAGATAAAAATAGTGAACATGATGATGAAGAGGACAATTACAATGATGATGAAGAAGAAGATGAAAATGAGGAAGAAGAGGAAAACAATGAAGAATAAGAACAGTCAAATGAGGAAGGCATCTATATAAGTGCCCAAAATAGTCCAAGAAAGAGTCATGACAATCATGACAGCTGTCATGACTGTCTTGAAAAAGATCAGTCCATAGAAGACATAGAAAAATCAGAGCATAGTGAAGGACAAATTGATGTCAACGTTGCCTTTGAGACTCCCATGATTTACCCTCTCTCATGCACTTATCATAGAGGGAAAAGGAGTGTGCTTGTTGCCTCTAAAAGGCAAAGGGCCACCTCCTCACAAAATATCAAAACATCGGACAAAGGCAAAGAAAAATTGAAGAGTGTTGAGCCAAAGGCACCGGTCAGGAGGAGCAAAAGGATTAAAAAGGTTTCTCAAGGTCCTCTCTTCATTGATCTAGATAGTGATAATGAAGACCAAGGGATAAACACAAAATTACTCCTAGAAAAAGATGCCCAACTTCGAGAACGGGAAAAGGATTTTGAAAGAGCATAAAGGGTCATCTACTATTACAAATAGGAGCAAAAACATTTCAAAGAGGTCAAGAGGGGCCCTTCCTTGCAGAAGAAAATGGTCAAACACTATGCAAGGAAGAGCATGATTACCAATGTTAAATTGAGGCAAGCCCTCCTAGAGCTAGAAGAGCTAAAAAGGCCCAAAGTTCATGACAGCCATAGGATCTTGGCTGAGGCTTCTTAGCAGGTGTCTAAAACCCCTTGAGGGGTCTACCCACCAATTTTGAAGAAAATCCGGACACTTTTTGTTGTTTCCAAATTTGGGCCCCTAGGAGTGCAACACCCTAGGCGCTACGCTCTTTTTTGGGGCATCCTCAGCTACTAAAGTTTATAATTTTTGGTTTTTCATGTCTCCAGAAGTCTCCACAAAAAAATTCAGATCATTTGGAGCACTTTTCCGCCCTCAAAAGGTCAAAAAACACCTCAAAAATGACCTTTCTGCCTCCTTTTCAGGCCTAGCGCTGCGCGTTGAGAAGTCAGGGGAGATTTAATTTTTGAGCAGGTAAATGGCATCCATTAAGCACAAATCAAGTATTTCTGGAAATTATACTCTCCAAATTTCCAACGAGCCATCACGGTCCCGAATCCGATGCCGGGAAGGGGTCCAAAACTCAGCTGCAACAGACCCCAAATTTTGCTGATATGGAGCTACGCACAGAGACAACCTTTTACCAAAATGTCAACAAAAGACACAAATTAATGACAAATTATTTTTTTAATATTTTCTTGGATAAAACACTCTTGATTTGATTAGGGAGTTATGTTTTGGTGTGTTTCATTTATTTCCTTATCTCTTATGTGTCTTGGGCCTTGCATGGTCATTAAGCACATTTATGACATTTATGGCTGAATTAGGGTTTTTGGAAGCCTCTTAGGGTTTCCACCTCCTCATTTTCTCCATAAATAGAGCATGAGGCTCTTGTATATTTTGTTGGATGTTGATGACTTATGCTGAAGTAATACATAGTACCTTGAAGCCTTTGATGAGAAATTGATGTCTCGGAGCTTATGCATGATCTGATTCACTTGTTGATGGAGAAGGACTATTTGTAGGATCCATAGGCCTGGTTGATGGTGAAGTTTTCTCTTGTTAATGTTTTCTAAGTTTCTCATATGTTTTCCATCCATCTATGCTGCAGTAGGACAAAAAATTTAGACTAAGATATGCTTATTGATGGCACCTTAGATCTGTTTGCTTCCTTCACTGCCTAAATGTTTTCCTATACTTAAGATATGTTAGAGAATTCATCTTTTTCTCTCTAATAAGTTTTTTTCTTGTTTATTTTCTTGAATGATTTAGATCAGTTAGTATCAATTATGATTTATGGCTAGCCCTACATATTGTTACCTCTAAAATACGTTTTTCTTGAAATGCTCTTTTGAAGCAGCTTTGCCTATAGCTTGTCAAATAATTCTATCTTAACCATGCTCTTTACCTTACTTAGCTAAAATTGTCTCAAGGAACTCTCATAGCTGTCACTTTGGATGCTAGGGTTTGTCTCTTCTTCTATGGTTATAGTTACTTGTGCAACTCAAATGTTTTTCCTGCTCTTGATGATAAAACCCATGAAATATTAAATGAGTTTTTTCCTTTCTATGTTTTATCTGAATGTTTTATTAGTTGATTATCTGCTTCCAGTATGAAATCAAATGGATTAGGTGTTGCTTAACCCTTTGACTCTCTTTCTATGCTTATAAATCTTCTAACTCTCTTAGTTTACAAGTACATAAAGGATTCTACTTCTGCCCTTTATTAGCTTGTTTGTTCCCAAGTTTAATGTCCATCTCATGATCCTTCACAACCTTAAAGATCCACCAACCAAGTTAAATTTCCCTGCAAATGCTCTTGAAACCATTGATGAACTCATTCATGACCTTGTTTGACTCCATTTCCCAATGACTTAACAATCTTCCTTGTTTTCTATCTAAACCCATCTGAGCATCATACCCAACCAAACACAATCAAAATACCCTGCACTTAACATCTAGCCTAAAATCAACCCTAATCAGCAAACAATTTCACATCTTTACACCTACTAGAGAGATCCCTCTCCGAATCCAGGAAGGCTAGGTCCTAGGATTCCAAAGCTTGGTTTGATGTTACCCTGTACCTTTGTATCTCAATCAATCTAGAAAATTACGGGGAGCTAACATAATGGCGATCACGGTGGGACCCTAAGTGATAAACAAACTTAGACTTCCATAAACCTTTCAAAAAACCCTTAAGAGTACTATCTTGTGGATTTATCCCACCGCTCACACGAACATAATGGTGATCACGGTGGTACACTGAGTGATAAACAAACTTAGACTTCCCTAAACCTTTCAAAAAACCCTTAAGAGTACTATCTTGTGGATTTATCCCACCACTCACACCAACATAATGGCGATCACGGTGGGACTGAGTTAATAGTAGCCTAAAAAACTCTTGTAGACTCATATCCATCCCTAGTTTGACTTAAAAAACCAACCCATAGCCAAAGTAGAAACTAATTACTTCACCATCCTGGAAAGATGATGACTTAGCTAGGGGATAATCATTTACCTTAAGGCTGCATAAAGAAACTAAAAACCCAAAAAAGTACTCCCTAGATTGACTTTTTATCAAGGATTTGGTGGTGGACCATTGTATACATATCCTCAAAATTTCAAAAAAAAATCCACCTGGCGACTCCACTAAACCTCCAGTAGGCCTTCCTCATCCCACTAGTCCCATAGGTTGTTCTAGGATTGTGTCAAATCAGTCCTAAGTAGTTTTTAAGGCCTAGTTATACCTTGTGTGAATAGAGAGATCTGGCTTCACGAAAGATCTATACCAGATCACACCTGGACCCAAATCCCCCTACCGTAGTTGATAAGCCAGAAAAGATTTTGTGGCAAAATCTTAAAGCTGGAAACTCACCCACTGTTAGGACCATCCATAGAGCAAGTTCTACACCGGAACACCTTACAGTTTCACAAGATCCTCAGTTTTATTTGCACCATACCAAGAACCTATTCAGGACCAAATCACAAAGTAGGGTTGACCAAGCTGACTTTGAGCCCATAGATTTGCAGCAAAGCTCCGGTAGAGAAGCTTCTCCTTCCACTCCACCTGATTTTCAGCTTTTCCATCACCTCAGCCCTTTTCATCTCAAATCTACTCAGAATCAGTCTTCCGGTCCAAGTACCTCAGCTACACCCATCCATACCATCAGTGTGTAAACCACCTCACTCCATCCTCCTCCACCTCTCACAAATCCTCCCCTTGTAAATCAACCCTCGTTTCCTTTCCCTCCCATCATGGAAGCCTGGTATGCTCCACTAGCTCTATAACAACCACTATTACCTCTGCAAAATGACTATCAGTCCAAAATCCATCACTTCTTAGGGACTGAATCCATCACTGTTCAAAAACATGTAGATAGAATTAATGATGCTTTTGACTATATGGATATAGAATAAGAAACCATAAAAAAGAGGATTTTTGCTCAGAGCCTAGGGGGAGAACCCAAGAAATGGTTTCAAGACTTGCCTCCCAACAACATTCATGATCTCCCTACTCTATACCAAAATTTTGTGAGCAAATGGGAAATCAAGAAAAACCCTCTCCAAATTCTATCCAAATATAACAATCTTAAGAGAAATCTGGGAGAAAGCGTTCATGACTACTACACTAGGTTTAATAGTGTTTACAATGCTCTTCCACCTCACATAAAATCTCCACAAGGCTTAGCCTTGGTGAAATATCCCGAAGGCTTTGATGCTGATATGGCCTATCAACTAAGGGAGAGAGATTACCTAACTCTAGAAGACATGCAAAAGGGGGCTGTAAGTGTAGAGGCCAATTTGATTGAGAAGATGGCTAGGGTAAGATCAGAAAAAAGGGTTACTTATAGAGATGACACAACACCTGCACCCTCTTCTTCCGACACCAAACTTGACTCCATATTCAGGACAATGGAGAGGATGATGGAAAAATTCAGTTTGAATGAGAGAACACCTCCTAGGGAAAATCAAGCCAATCTTCAAAACAGGAATAGAAATCAAAATTTTAGAAGAGACCCTCCTCTAGTCAGAAAAAGAGAGAGTGAGCAACAAATCAAACCCCCTTTCCAAGACAACTATGTATATGAAGAATAAAGAGAGCCTTAGCAGTTGGAAGAAGACCATGTAAATGTCATAGTTTCAGATGATGAGGATAACACATTCCTTACCGAAGAAGAACAAAGGATGTTTTCCTCAAAACCACATGAGAAATCATATGAAGATTTCGAAGACTATAGATTAGGATTTGAGAATGCCAGAATGGAAGTCCATAGACAGTATGACCTTAGGAGTAAAAGAGTCAAGATATTCCTAAAACCAATCAGCCAAACACTGCTGTTAGAAAAACCTCTAAACCTATCTCTAAAAAGACAACAGAAAATACAAATACTGTGGTTAAGAAAACTGAACTAAACATACCAAAGACTAGTCAACCTAACAAAGATTCAAGCTACCCTAGTACTTCAACTAGTGGCCCTGAAAAAATCCTGCTTTCCAAATCATTAAACAATAATCAGCAAATTAAAAATGTAGAAAAGTTCATGGATGATAAAACTAATGTAAATGCAATAAAGACACCTACACCTTTCAGTTTTGAGGGGGAGATTGCCAAGATCAAGATAACCATACCTCTCACTGAGCTGGTAACCCAAGAGGTATATAGATCCCAGATTTTCAAAGTTTTAAATATAGGGAGTGATACCGATACTTTAAACTTAACTGATGATAAACCATAATTGTTGTTTGGTCCTGAAGTAGAGGGAAAATATCAAGAAGGAGTTGTCCCTCCTTTCTATGTAAGTCTGAACATACATGATAAAATTCTGCATAATGCTATGTTAGACTCCGGTGCCTCACACAACCTCATGCCAAAGGTTGTGATGGAGATATTGGGCTTAGAGATCACAAAATACTACAAATATTTGTACTCTTTTGATTCCAGTAGGGTCAAGTGTCTAGGCCTAATCAAGGATCTGTGTGTCAATCTGGCACAAATCCCCGCTAAAAGTCTAGTCATGGATATAGTTGTGGTTGACATCCCCCCAAAATATGGCATGTTTTTATCTAGATCATGGAGGGACAAACTCCAGGAAAGCCTTCAAATGGACATGACTTATGCCACCATCCCAGTGTTCAATCAAACAAGGAGATTATACTGGGAATCCAACATGAAATACATGGTGAGTAACATAGATAGGCCAAATAACACACCGGTTTATTCCATTCACCCAAACCTTGAATCCTTCACCCTGTACAATGAAAATGACATATATGAACAAATAGATGACAATGACAAAGGACTAAGCCCCTTAGAACAACCAAGCCTATCCTCTGACCAAGAAAATGACACCCCAAATCCTAGCAGCCCCAAAGTGCAGAATATTGACAAAACTGAAATTGACACCCTTTGGCATATAAGCTTTGATGGCTCCTATGGTAAGGCTGGTTCAGGAGCAGGGGTTTGGTTCCACAACACAAATAAAGGCCATTCCTATAGGCTATATTTCCAATGCACCAACAACGTTGCAAAATATGAGGCTTTCCTTATTGGTTTACACCTACTCAAAGACCTCAAAGCTAAGAAAATATTGGTTCAAGGAGATTCAAAACTGATCATAAATAAAATTAAGGGAGAATATTCAGCCAAGAACCCTAGGTTAAGGGAATATATAAATGCTTCCCTAGACCTTCTCAAAACCTTTGAGAAATATGAGCTCACTTTCATCCCTAGGGCCCAAAACTGCCTTGCCAATGATCTTGCCTTTGCTGCCAGCAATTTCTCTTTACCTTATGAAGAGAACCAATGCCTCATAAAAATAAAGAACAAGCCTATTGTACCAGACAACCTAAACCATTGGCAAGTGTTTGACAATTATGACCAAATAGATGATTTTCTGCAATCTAGAAATGACTTTGCAAGTATAAAACAGAGTTTGAGATTTGAAAGAAATACTTCTGCTAAAAAAGAAACTCCCAAAACAGAGCTGCCCTTTGATGATGATATAAACCACCTTCAAAACTCTTGTGTAGCAGAATTATTTGATAAATCTGATCCAAAAGAATTTGAAATTCTGCAGTACAAAAATGACACCTTGCCAAGAGGCCTTACACCACTAGAAGAGCTGTTTGATTTTGATGATGTAGCTAAAAAACCCAAGATGGAATCCACTGAAACAAATGTAGAAGAGTGTAAAATTGGAGAGATGAAAGAGCCCAAAATGATCAAGCTGTCCAAAACTCTCCCATCTCTCACAAAACAGAAATACATTGAGCTTTTTAGAGAATTTAAAGATGTGTTTGCTTGGGGGTATGAAGACTTGAAATCCTATGACACAAAAATCATTCAACATAAAATTCCTCTCAAAGAAAATCAGAAACCATTTAAACAAAAGTTGAGAAGAATAAACCCCCTTTTGTTACTCTCAGTTGAGAAAGAAATAAAAAAGATGTACGATGTCGAGATCATAGTCCTGGTCCGATACTCGGAATGGGTTTCCAACCTTGTGTCAGTTAGGAAGAAGACCTGTGAAATTAGGCTTTGTATTAACTTTAGAAATTTGAACAAAGCCTCCTTGAAAGACAATTACCCTTTGCCTAAAATGGATCACATACTCCAAAAGGTAGTTGGCTCACAAATAATTTCACTACTGGATGGGTTCTCAGGTTACAACCAAGTTCTATTCTTTCCAAATGACCAACTTAAAACTGCTTTCACTACACCTTGGGGTACATTCATGTATGTTAAAATTCCATTTGGTTTAATGAATGCAGGGGCTACTTTCCAAAGGGAAATGGACATAGCTTTTTCGGAAGACATAGGTTACTTCATAGTCATATACCTTGATGACATCACTGTCTACTCTAAGACTGATGAGGAGCACTTAGTCCACTTGAGAAAAGTCTTCGAAAAATGTAGAAAGTATGGCCTATCCCTCAATCCTAAGAAAATTTTTTTTGGCCTTCAGGAAGGAAAACTCTTGGGTCACATCATCTCCGAGGAGGGAATCAATATAGATCCCAAAAGAATAGAAGGCATCTTACAAATCAGCCACCCTAGAAACATTAAAGCGCTGCAATATTTCATTGGAAAGATTAACTTCCTAAGAAGATTTATCCCTAACCTTGCTGAGCTCCTAAGAAATATCACCAATATGTTGAAAAAGGAAGTAGGAGTGAAGTGGAATATGGAAGCAAAACAATCTTTTGAGCTGGTAAAACAAGCACTCATGCAAACACCAGCCTTAATCAACCCTGACTTCACCAAGGAATTTTAAATTTTATCCTTTGCCTCTGAACATACTGTGGCAACAGTATTGTTGCAAAAGAACATCATGGGACAAGAGCAGCCCATATCTTTCTTCAGCAAAGCCTTAAGGGATGCTCCTCTAAAATATAACATTATGGAGAAACAAGCCTTTGCCTTAATCAAAGCTTTGAAGGATTTTAGAGTTTATATTTTGCATTCACATATCATAGCCTTTGTACCAAACACGGTTGTCAAAGATATACTTAATCAATACCCTGATGGTAAAAGGGGCAAGTGGATTGCTACCATTTTATAATATGATTTGGAATTCAGACCCACTAAATTAATTAAAGGACAAGGACTTGCAAAACTTATGGCTGACTCAAATTTCCAAGCTCTAGACATGAATATGGTTGGCATGTTAGAAGAAACTGAAGAAAGTACAGCACCATACATTGAAGAAATGTTTCTAAATTAACCTTGGTATGCTGATATTATTTATGTGCTTATTTATTTCAATGCTCCCCCTTCTTTGTCAAAAACTAAAGCAAGATTCTTAAAAGAGAAAACATTAAATTTCTGCATTTTGGATGGAGTATTGTACTGGAAGATTTTTGCTGGTTTACTGCTTAAATGTTTGCTTGAAGATGATGCAGAGAAAATCATGCATGAATTACATGAAGGAGAATGTGGGGGTCATCTCTATTGGAATATCACAGCCAACAAGATCCTTAGAGTTGGCTACTATTGGTCCACCTTATTTTCCGATACTCACAAACTAGTCATAACTTGCCATAAATGCCAAATCTTTGATGGCAAAAGAAAGCTCCTATCTTTACCCTTTCACCCCATCAGTGTTGAAGCCCCTTTTCAACAGTGGGGTTTGGACTTCATAAGAGAGATGCATCCTACTTCATTTGCCCAACATAAGTGGATCCTCACTGCCACTAACTATTTCACCAAGTGGATAGAATCCATCCCTTCTAAAAACGCCATTGATTCAGTTATCATCAAATTCCTTGAAACCAACATCCTGTCTAGGTTTGGTTGTCCTAAGAAGATCATCACCGATAACCTGCTGCCTTTACATCTAAGAAAATGGTGGACTTTTTCTATAAATATCACATCACCCTTGGTCACTCCACTACTTATTACCCACAAGGGAATGGACTAGCTAAGTCCTCTAACAAGAGCTTGGAAAACATCATTAAGAAGCTCTTAGAACAAAATCAAAAGGCATGGAATAGAAAACTAGTGCATGCACTATGGGCTGATAGACTAACCACTAAGAAATCCATTGGTATGTCTCCCTATGAACTAGTGTATGGCATGGATGCAGTTTTTCCCACCTATTTAGGAGTCCCAGTCATGAAGTTTCTTCAAGAGGTTCAATCAAAAGAAAATGACATGCAAAGGAGGCTGAACCAAACCATTCATTTGCAGCAATCAAGAGAAGAAGTTTACAAAAGGACCCAAGCTATCCAGGACAATATTAAGAAAATATTTGATAGAAGAACCAAAGCAAATGATTTCCAGATTGGAGACAAGGTTCTGAAATGGGATTCAAGAAGGGAGGACAAAGGAAAACATGGTAAGTTTGAAAAACTATGGAAAGGTCCTGTTGAAGTCTAAAAAATCTCTACTTCAAACATTGGGGAAAACCACCCGGTCGGGACCTTAAGACAGCTCCTTTTCCGTTTGGAATGGTGGCTCCGACTAGATTTAAAGGACCAGTTTCCTTATAACTAAGTGGATTGGATTGGATGGATGGAAATGGGACTAAATTAACAGAAATAAAACTATCTAATCTAAGCTAAATACTGATAAAGAAATTCTAATACTAACCCGGGTAATTATATGTGAATACAACTTAAGATTGTTTCAATCTAATAATAACCATGAAAATGTATTATTAATCAAATTGAAATGTGCAAAAATGAATAAAGATAACTCTGTTTAAGAAATTAAACAGAGTTGTATTAGAATATTGCATTCATCATTATATACCATTCATATATGCTTATAAATGATAACATTCCAATTATACTCAGAAATGATATATAAAAAGGAAATGTTATGAAAACCAAATATATAAATGATAGCAAATTCTTTAAACGAATACCATATAACAGAGAAAATCAACAGTGAACAGATAGAAATACCTCATTCATCTTGAAGACTGTCAAATGAAATGTGATACTCTGATCTAGTAACTCCAATGTAAAATTAAATCCAAAGGTACAGAAATGCAACACTTCAAAGATAATTTCAGCACAAAAATCACCAGATGTGATCCTTCATAAAATACAATAAGGAATGGAGTACAGAAATGTTAGCTCCAAGTCCAAAAAATATTACAACTTCAGATCCCTCTCTAAATGCATGAGAGGGATTTAAATAAGAAATTACATAACAAAATCCTACTACTACTGCTACAATCTATCAAATTAAAAACTGAAAGGCTATCTTAAATGAAACTGATTCATTGTTTTTCTCTCTCGCTTGCTTTTACCAAGTTGCAAATCTTCAACATATCTTGGAGTCTCGGTGGATGACTCATCTCGGAATGCAGCTGTCCAGCATAGGTGGCATCGGAAAATTCTGGAATTAAACAATCGATAGCACTTGAAAGGAATTTGATAGCCATTTGTTGATTGTTTGGTTTGATTAAATGAGTCCACATATTGCCCCAAGATATTGCTTGAAGTTTGTTGATTTGTTGACTTTTCTTCACCATTTCTTCTCTCCATTTGTTTTCAGTTTCTTTCACTTTAGGAAAACTTCCAGGAACACAGTCTGAAATGAGATTGATTAAGTACAAGCTGTCATTTATAAATTGCGTCATATTATTCATCATACTCCTAGCCCTTGATATTTCTCTCTCAGCTTTCATTATTTGATGTTCCCATTCTGTAAACAAGATTTCTTTGTGTCTTTCCTCTATTCTAGGAAGATTGGCTTCTTTTCCTTTTTCTGTATCTTTCCAATTGAGAAATTCGGAAATCTTTTCATCAGCATCATCTATTTATTGTCTGAGAGTAATAACATTTTGGATCAAGGATGAGGTAATATCACAAAAAGGTTCTGCCTGTGATAGCTTTGCACAAAATTCATTCAATTGCTGAGACAATAGTTTATTAGCCTCAAGGGCTTCTGATTTGAATTCACTTAACTTCGGGAAATCTTTAAACTTATCCAAAGTTGTTTGAAATTCCTTTTCTTGTACCATCTTTGCATTTTTCTCATTTTGTAACTTGGAAATTTCTTCATTCAGTTGTTGTTGTTTGCCTAAGAGCTGCTCATCAACTTTCTTCTTTTCTTCAGCAAGCTGTTTTTCCAACTCTTTGGACCTGAGTGTCTGATTTTGTAGTTGTTGTTGCAATTGGGTAATCTGTTGCTGACTTTCCTTAGCTTGCGCTTCAAGTGAAGCTATGTGGAGATCTTTCTGAGTTATCATCTGAGAAACTTCTACAGCTTTATCAACTGTCGCAGCACTATAAGCTCCTGCATACTGGGATAATTTTGTGAGGTCTTCGGATGGATTCACTTCATTGTTTTTGTAAACAATATTCATAAACTCTTCCGATGGAGTAGAAAATATGTCCTGTTCTGTCTTCCTTCTTTTCCTTTGTCTTCTAACAACAGCCTTATGTTTGGGGCTGTAAAATACATCTAAAGGAGGGATCTCCTCGACCTTCAATACAATCTGCCCTGTCGGATGTTCAGGAATGATTTCAACATCCTGCTCTAGTTTCTCTTTATCTTTATCTTGCAGTCCCAGTTGTTGAGCGAATTGATCATATTGTTTCAATAACTGAGAAGAAACATTAAGATCAGCAGAATCTATAATCTCCTTAGTTGTTTCTTTTCCTCCTGATTGCATGTCTGCTTTCCCTGTATCTGTTTTCTGCTCAATGGTTTTGCTATCTGGTCCACTTTTTTGACTATGCACATCATCATCACTACTTGTGCATTTTCCTGTTGTTTGAGCAGTAGACTGCTGACCAGTATTTTGATCGGATTTATCATCAGTATTTCCCTTTTGAGCATCAGGCTTGCCAACAGTGACCACCTTTTGAGTATGTATAGTTGGCTGGTTAACAGCCGATTGTGTAATGACTTTGCCAGTAGATGTTTCTACTAGCGTTTTGCTAGATGTACCTTCTGTCTCTGACCCTTGTTATACACCTTCTGCGGGTCTGGAAGGTGATACATTGCCTTTAGGTCTTCTGCTTTAAACGAGCCAAAAGACACTCCAGATGCTGAAACAAACGTTCTGTCTTGTATCTTCACACTGTCAATAACCCATCGAACTGCATCATAATAAGGCATGATGCTCGCTCTGGCTGCAATTCGATGCAAAAATGAATTTGCAAGTGATTTTTCAGTGATCTCAGAGTCAGAATCTGAGCTATCTTCGTCTAGAACCGATGCCTTTTCCACTGTGACCTTGGGGTTTTCTCTTTCTAATAGGTTGTAGACTCCTTCCCACGTCATACTCCCAAGCCCCTGGCATGATGTATCTGTGACTAATCTTAGTTTTGTGGGCTTTTCTTTTGAAACTGTAGGAGTCTCAACAAACTTAACTGGAACAACAGTCTTGTTTCTTCTCGCTCTCTTCGACATTTCTGCGTTTGCTATTACTTCCCTTTGTCTGTGAATGAACGGGCTTAGTGTTCTTTGGCTCTGCAAGACAATAAAATTTCAGTCGTGACAAACAAGCAACTCAAACGGGATGATTTATGAACTTATGATTTTTATTTATTTGTTTCGTATACCGCGTAAATGCTCCTTTTGGGTTACACTCATGTATTAAAAACCAAATCATTAACAATATTCATTTGATTCGTTATTGAATGCCCTCGTACAAATTGAGATTTGGCGCTTGTGAAATATTAAAATATTCATCCATTCTGAACTTTTCGCATGCAATAAATGACATTTATCAATCGCATCGAAAGTTTTCGAATTGCACATAAACATCACAATACGTTTTTCTCGATTGGCCGATTCCGATTGAAAACTTTTCCGATTTCTAATGGTGGGGTCTACCATATAAGATTTTAAACGAAAAATGTTTGATTTTCTCTTGAAAGCGTTTATTGTAATAACGCGCGTCGGATCGGAGAATTTTAATTGACCGTAAAGAGTTTATTAAAGAATATCCCGATTATTCGATTGCGACTGGACGCATCGCATTGGAAGTTATATAAATAAATAATTTAAACTCTTAGCGATTGAAGATTTCCGATCGAACTAATCGCATCGAAGGATTTGAAATAAGTATATGAAACTTCTTTTAAGGGTTTTCTCCGATTCTCCGATTGCGATTGGACTTTTAAACTTGATTTGTTTTTTATGATAAGGCCTTCTATATTGGATCGGATCATAAGTTTTGAATGTTGTATTTGTTTAGTAAACAAAAGATGAGTTTTTTCAAAACAATGAATCTTTATTTCTAAGTCTTTTATTTCTATAAAAAGAGAAAGGGACCCTATTTCTAAATGAATTTTATTTCTAAAATTTTAAGAAAAAGGGAGGGTTGTTGTATAGTACAACAATTGGCGATTCACTGAAAGAACCAGTTATCTCTGAAAAATAAAATGAATACTATATTTTAAGTAAGTAAAGATTTTCAAAGATAATAAAAACTATCCTAGGATAATCAAAAATAAAATCTAACTTATGAAAAATAATAAAAATTATTAACAATTTCTTTCTAGTTTCTTGAGAATAAAAACATTTTGGGTTATCTTAAGCTTTGATTGGTATTAATAATGAAGTAAGTGGATTTCTTCAAGTTTGGTTTTATAATATACTCTATTGTCATAGGTATTGCCTCTGCTGCCTACAAACGTTCATAGTCTCGACAGGGTTACCTTTTAACCATTAACTATTCATTGTCCCATTCAACTAAGATTATGACTTTTTAAAAGATAAATTCATAAGACATGTTATCTCATGTTTTTGTCTTTTATTTATTTTTTTATTTTTAAGAGCCATTGTTCTGGTTTGGTAGCCAGTTGATAACAATGCCATTCAATAGTTATAATTAAACTGAACAAGCTGGCTCATGATGAGACCCCTTGTCTTATATTTGTAAGCCATTACCCTGTTTTGATATGCAGTATTGGTAATGTCAGTTTTATTATTTCTTATGAATATGGTAAGTCGGCTCATGATGAGACCTCTTATCTCTTAAAAATTTTAACATAATTTCTTAGAATTATATTCTAAAAAATCACAACCTAAACGAATGGGGTGAACTAGTTTTATCCTTAAGAATCAATGGATGACAATTTTCTGAGTTTTTTGAGTACCAGGACCTGAATAATCTTTACTTTTATAGATAACCTTTATTTGCTTAATAAAATTATAATGATTTACATTTCCCTCAAGTTTTTCAAAAAAAATCATGCAAATAATTGGTATAATCTTTCAAAGTTTAACATCTTATTTAAAACTATCAAAAGAATATAATCATTTCTTTTAAAAATTCTTATTTACACCAAATAAATATTTATAATATTCTTCTTAAGAATTTTTTTATCAAGTAAACAATCAATTAGAGACTTACTAACAACTTTTATTTGCAAAAACAATTTTAAACATTGCAGAAAGGAATATGTACAGTTTAAGAAGGGGTTACCTCCTTATGAAAAGAATTTCTTCAAGATAAGCCCATTTACAGGAAGAGATTCTCTCTTACCTGTTAGATCTTGGAGCATGAATGTATTTGAGCCTATCTTTTCAATGATGTGAAATGGTCCAAGCCACATTTTCTGAAATTTGGTATGCTTACCTTTTTCTTCATGTGCCTTATCCCATTTTAGAACAAGATCACCAATTGACAAAATTTTTGAGCCGGTAGAACTTGCATCAAAAGAAGATTTTACAAGCTGCTGATGTTTTTCATGAACAATTTTAGCTTTATCTCTTTCTTCTTCTAGTTTAATGATTTGATCATACATCAATTGAATGGATGGTGAAGGATTTTCTTCAATAAATTGCACTAGGGCTAATGATGGAAGAGTTAAATTTGATGGTATCACAGCTTCTTTTCCATAAACTAAATTAAAAGGTGAAGTTCTTATAGAAGCTTTTTCAGTAATATGATCATCCCATAATGCAAAGATTAAATATTTATGCCAATTCTTTTGATTTTGATCAATAGTCCTTTTAATAATTTTGATGAGATTTTTGTTAGTGGATTCAGCCAAACCATTACATTGTGGGTAATAATTTGCTGAATATTTGAGTTTAAAACCTCTTTTAACTGCAAATTCTATTAAACTGTTTCCAGAAAAATAAGATGCATTATCAAAGACAAGAGCTTGAGGTACACCAAACCTGGTTATGATAAATTGATCTATGAAATCAATAATTGCATCAGAATTGACTACCTTCAAAGGGATTGCCTCTACCCGTTTTGTAAAGTAATCGGTTGCAGTAAGAATGTACTTGTGCTGCTTGGAAGAATGAGGTACTATCTCACCAATAATGTCAAGCCCCCATTGTTCAAATGGTTGCTCAATACTTACTGGTTGCAAAGGAAAAGCTGGTTTCCTTGGTCTTCAACTTGCAGTTTGACAGATTCTGCACTTTCTTACATAGTCATGTGTATCTTTAAAAAGAGTAGGCCAATAATTGCCAGCATGAATTATTTTGTGGGCTGTGGTATCACCTCCAAAATGACCTCCTGCTGGTCCATCATGCAACTCCTGCAAAACCTTTTCAGCTTCAGTCTTTTCAAGACATCTTAATAAAATTGAATCATATTTTTTTCTAAATAACACATTATCAATGATCTCATATTTAATAGCTTTTAATCTTAAAGCACGTTTTTTCTTATAGTTGAGATCAGAAGGAGCATACCCATTTTTCAAGTAATAGATGAGATCAGCATACTAAGATTCAGAATCCGTAATACTTATCTGATTTACTTGAATATCTTGATTTGAATCTTCATTTTCTGGTATGTTATGGGCTCCTGCTAATAATCTGCAAAAAACCTTGTCCTCTAACAATCTTAGCTGGTTTAATATCAACATCATATTTTTGTAAAGCTGTTACCCAGTTAGCTCGTTTTTCTCCTACTTCTCTCTGAATTAATAATTGTCTCGCTGCAGAGAATGGGACAATGACTTTTCTATGAGTTTTTAAGAGAAAAGGTCTGAAATGCTTGATTGATTTGAACACAGCAAAGGCTTGTTTTTCAACATCGAAATAATTCAGTTCAGCTCCTTGCAGATTTGAGCTAAAGAAAGAAATTGGTGCTTCAATTTTCTGATCATTGAGTTGTGTTAAAACAGCTGCATAGGATGTCTCGGTGGCTAAGGTATACAAAATAAAATCTTTAGAAAAATCCGGGGTACTCAATGCTGGTGCATTAATGATTGCTTGTTTGATTGCCTCAAAGGCTTCTTTCTCTTTATGCCCCCATTTGAATACTGAATTCTTCTTGATCATATTTTGCATAGGTAAAACAATTAAAGAAAAATCTGGAATGAATCTTTTTACAAAATTGATCTGTCCAAGAAATGATTGCATGGATTTTTTGTTATGAGGTAAAGAAATATCAGAGATCTCTTTAACTCTGTCTGGATCAATGTATATACCATCTTTTGACACAACAAATCCTAAAAGTTTTCCTTCATCCAAAGCAAAGAAATATTTCTTTGGATTTAAGGAAATACCAAACCTTCTACATCTTTCAAATATTTGCTTTAGATCATGTAGATGATTGGATCTCTTTTTTGAAAATACTGTTATGTCATCAAGATAAACAACAACTGACTTATTGATCAGACCTTTAAATGCTATGTCCATGGCTCTTTGGAAAGTTGCTCCTGCATTTATTAGACCAAAAGGCATTTTCTGATAAGCATAAGTTCCCAATTTTGTTCTGAAAGTTGTTTTCAATCTGTCATCTGGATGAACTAAAACTTGATTATAGCCCGAAAATCCATCGAGAAAAGACATAAGTTCAGAACCAGCTACCTTTTGAAGTATCTGTTCCATGGTTGGCAATGGGAAATTGTCTTTTAAACATGCCTTATTTAAATTTCTGAAATCAATACAGATTCTTATATCACCATTTTTCTTCCTTACAGGTACCATATTGGAAACCCAATTGGAGTGCCTGACAGGAAAAATAATTTTGGCTTTTAAAAGTTTATTAAGTTCTGATTTGATTTGTCCTTCGAGATTTGGATGAACTTTCCTTAGTTTTTGTTGAACAGGTTTAATATCAGGAAGCATTGGAATTGTGTGTTGAATAACCGAAGTGTTATATGTTTTTAAATCATCATAATTCCAAGCGAAAACATTTTTATATTTGTTCAAGAGTTTAATGAAAGCATCCCTTTCCTCTGATGTTAAATTAAGTCCTAAATTAACATTTTGAGGTTTGGAATCAGAACCAAGATTCACTAATTCAAACTTCAAAGTGGAACTTTGAAGCTTGGTATTAGTGACTTTCTTGAATCTGTCTTTAATATCATATAAGTCCTCCAATTTAACAACAGATTTCGGAATGGGATTCTCATTACCTTTTGAAACAATTTGCAAATCATGATCTTCTTCATCAATAATTTGATCATCATATGATTTCTCTGAAGTCATGAAGTTTAAAATATCTTGATCATGATAGAAAACTCTCCAATTTGTGACATTGTCTCGGATAGATGGACGAAAAATTAATTCTACAGAAAACCTATCAGGACTGCAGTCTTCAGCAGGCAGGAGTTTAGATGCAACATTAGCTAACAAGTCAGCTGATGTATTTTGATTCCTAGGAATAGGAGAAATATTAAATGCTAAAAAATGAGTGGTAAGATCTTGTACTAGGGTTTGATAGTGTTTAAGATGTCCTGAAAGGCAATGAATAGTATTCCTAACTTGTTTTATGACAATTTCGGAATCACCAAAAACTTTCAAGTATTTAACATCTAACCCTATAGCTTTATAAAGTCCTTGAACCAAGGCTTCATATTCTGCAGTATTGTTAGTACACTCAAATTCTAGCCTACATGACAGCATGGTTTTCTCTCCATCTGGATTGATTAAAATGCATCCTGCTCCAGCTCCATCACTAGACTTTGATCCATCAAAATATAATGACCAAAACAAAGATTTATCTATTGACTTATCTACAATTAAATCAGAAGTATTTACAATTCTGGAAGAATCAGATTGTGAAAAATTTTCTACTTGAGAAACAAAAGTATTAACAGAAAACGGTGATCGGGGTGCTTTGAAGTTTCCAAGAAATGATTCAGCAGAATAACCTCCAAGAATATTGTTGTTGAATGCCACAGGTTCATTAGGTTGTTCAAACTCAGTAACAGTATGTATCATATGTTTTTCTCGTTCAATTTTAATTTGATTTGGTTTCCCTTTGTAGGGAAGCCACATATGAGAATAATCAGTCGAGATATAACCATTGAGTTTCGCAGACCAGTCCCTACTTAAAACTAATCCATAGAATTCAGAAATATCAGCAATCAAAATATCAATTCTTTGGACAATTCTAGGATCGGAAGCTAATCTGATAGTTACTGAATTGATTTCTCCTACAACTTGAACTTTGGATCGATCTAATTGAACAATATGTACTGCCGATTTCTGTGGTTCGATATTCAATTTGGCACACACAAAAGTAGGCATTATATTGGAGGAAGCTCCAGAATCAATCAAACAATTGTGCAAATTTTTATTGTACATCTCATAAGTCAAAAGAAAAGGAGGAGTTTGAGAGTTTGACTTTTCCCCAATGAGTACAGTATCAGTAGCATCTACCTTATCTGGTGGCTTACCAGTTCATCTTGCTGCTTTTGCAACTACACCACTTGGTAAAGGAGCAATTGGTGTAGCATTTAATTCTTTCAATAACAACTTTTGCTGGTGTTTCAATTTGCTGAGTTCATGTAAGGAAATGTTAGCTTTGATCTTTTTCATGTCCTCAACAATGTTGTACTCCATAGGATCTGACACTAATAAAGTCTTTGTTGTCGATGTGGGTGGGTTAAAAGAAGATGGCTGATTCTGAGTAGGTAATGGGGAAGCTTTCTTTGCAGGGGATTTGTCTTTGATACTTGGAGTTGTGTTTTTCTTTTTAGGAGCTGTTTGTATAGGCTCTGCTGTAGATTTACTCCTAGTACTTACAGGCATAGCTTCTTGTTCTACCTCACTGTCAGAATTAGGGAGAATAAAATCCCACATTCCATGTAATTCGACGATTTCTTCATTCTCCTTCTGTCTTCCCCTCATGGTAATACAGATGTATCTTCTTCTTACTATTGCTGATTATGCATTAGAGATTGCATTAGGTTCTCATTAACTTAGTTTCTTCATTGGGATGATTTTGGTGGAAGTCTCATTTCTTGTTTTTTAATTTCAACCATTTCATTTGACATGGTTTTAAGAAATTTTTGTAAACCTTCCATGTCATATGGATCTTTGGCCTTTTTCTTTGAATAATCTTTGAAGCTGACTTTCTTTGATTTTCTTTCCTCAAGAGCGTTTTTTTTTCCAGAGAAGTAATTCGTTTTTCCACTGCAATAGCTTCTTTCATACTTTTAGCTAATGTAGGCTTTGCAGCTCTGTTTACGAAAATAGCTATGTTTGAGGGTAAGGAAGTTATGTACCATTCTATTCTGACCTGTTCACTGGGCTGTGAATCTGTGTGGATTTTGTTCAAGAGTTTGTTGAATCTAGCGTTGAAATATTTAATGGGTTCTCTGGGCTCTATTTTCAAATTTGAGAGGTCATTGAGTAAAGTAGCTATTGATCGGTCATCTCCAAATTTGGTTAAGAAATGATCTGCAAAAATGTCCCAACTTGTTATGGATCCCGAAGGTAATGAGAAGTACCATGATCCTGCCGCTCCTTGAAGAGTATAAGGGAACAGTCTGACTACAACATCTTCATGTGTGACTCCATTAAAATTAACAGCCAACATAAAGTTATTAATATTTTCTTCAGCTTGAATGTTAAGATCTGGACTAAATTTCGGAAGCCATTTTCCAGGATTGTCTGGTAAATCATGTAAAGGTGCAGCCATGTTGACTGCTCCTGGAGTAGCCCATGGTCTAGCCATTATCGGAACGACTATCGGAGGAGTAGTAGTAACTGGCGGTGTTTGAATAGAAATTGTTGGAATAGATGATGTTGAGATTGATGATGTTTGAGGTGATTGGGGAGGAGGTAGTAATAAAGACTGAAGAGGTTGTGATGTTGAAGGTGGTGACCCCTGGTGAACAATAATATGTAATGGGGAAGTGGGTGTTTGACTTCGCACTGGAGATGATGAGATGGAAGATGATGGAGAAATGGTCTCACTATCAGAACCTTCAGTGTTCTTTTTTTCCCTTTTCCTTCGGGGTAAAGGTAACTCAGCTGGTTCAATGCCAAGTTTTTCGCTTTGAAGTCTGGTGAGATGATGAGGTAGGTGGAATTGCGAAGTTTGACTGCCTTGAGATACTTCAGATCTTTGAGGTGATATGGAGAAACCTTGAAGTTTCTGGATGATAGACTGAACTTCAGGGGACTCCGTACTTAAATGTTCTGAAGTATGGTGTGATTGAGCAGTGATAGTTGATCTCTCTTCTTCTCGTTTGGACACTGGTGATTCAGAATGAAAACGGGAGGTCTGAGGTGAGGTGGAGGGTGATTTACTCTGAGAATGGTCTGTATGTTTTTATTTACTCGCCATTCATAGTTGGCCCTCCTTCTAGCGCCAAAAATGTTGAAGCCTAGAAAATCTCTGCTTCAAACATTGGGGAAAACCACCCGGTCGGGACCTTAAGACAGCTCCTTTTCCGTTTGGAATGGTGGCTCCGACTGGATTTAAAGGACCAGTTTCCTTATAACTAAGTGGATTGGATTGGATGGATGGAAATGGGACTAAATTAACAGAAATAAACCTATCTAATCTAAGCTAAATACTGATAAAGAAATTCTAATACTAACCTGGGTAATTATATGTGAATACAACTTAAGATTATTTCAATCTAATAATAACCATGAAAATGTATTATTAATCAAGTTGAAATATGCAGAAACGAATAAAGATAACTCTGTTTAAGAAATTAAACAGAGTTATATTAGCATATTGCATTCATCATTGTATACCATTTATATATGCTTATAAAAGATAACATTTCAATTATACTCAGAAATGATATATAAAAGGAAACGTTATGAGGACCAAATATATAAATGATAGCAAATTCTTCAAACGAATACCATATAACAAAGAAAATCAACAGTGAACAGATAGAAATACCTCATTCATCTTGAAGACTGTCAAATGAAATGTGATACTCTGATCTAGTAACTCCGATGTAAAGTTAAATCCAAAGGTACAGAAATGCAACACTTCAAAGATAATTTCAGCACAAAAATCACCAGATGTGATCCTTCATAAAATATAATAAGGAATGGAGTACAGAAATGTTAGCTCCAAGTCCAAAAAATATTACAACTTCAGATCCCTCTCTAAATGCATGAGAGGGATTTAAATAAGAAATTACATAACAAAATCCTACTACTACTGCTACAATCTATCAAATTAAAAACTGAAAGGCTATCTTAAATGAAACTGATTCATTGCTTTTCTCTCTCGCTTGATGAAGCCAAGTTGCAAATCTTCAACATATCTTGGAGTCTCGGTGGATGACTCATCTCGGAATGCAGCTGTCCAGCATAGGTGGCATCCGAAAATTATGGAATTAAACAATCGACAGCATTTGAAAGGAATTTGATAGCCATTTGTTGATTGTTTGGTTTGATCAAATGAGTCCACATACTGTCCCAGGATATTGTTTGAAGTTTGTTGATTTGTTGACTTTTCTTCTCCATTTCTTCTCTCCATCTGTTTTCAGTTTCTTTCACTTTAGGCAAACTGCCAGGAACACAGTCTGAAATGAGATTGATTGAGTACAAGCTGTCATTTATGAATTGCGTGATATTATTCATCATACTCCTGGCCCTTGATATTGCTCTCTCAGCTTTCATTATTTGATGTTCCCATTCTGTAAACAAGACTTCTTTGTGTCTTTCCTCTATTCTGGGAAGATTGGCTTCTTTTCCTTTTTCTCTGTCTTGCCAATTGAGAAATTCGGAAATCTTTTCATCAGCATCATCTATTTCTTGTCTGAGAGTAATAACATTTTGGATCAAAGATGAAGTAATATCACAAAAAGGTTCTGCCTGTGATAGCTTTGCACAAAATTCATTCAATTGCTGAGACAATAGTTTATTAGCCTCAAGGGCTTCTGATTTGAATTCACTTAACTTCGGGAAATCTTTAAACTTATCCAAAGTTGTTTGAAATTCCTTTTCTTGTACAATCTTTGCATTTTTCTCATTTTGTAACAGACTTTGTAACTTGGAAATTTCTTCATTAAGTTGTTGTTGTTTGCTTAAGAGCTGCTCATCAACTTTGTTCTTTTCTTCAGCAAGTTGTTTTTCCAACTCTTTGGACCTAAGTGTCTGATTTTGTAGTTGTTGTTGCAATTGAGTAATCTGTTGCTGACTTTCCTTGGCTTGCTCTTCAAGTGAAGCTATGTGGAGATCTTTCTGAGTTATCATCTGAGAAACTTCTACAACTTTATCCACTGTCGCAGCACTATAAGCTCCTGCATACTGGGACAATTTTGTGAGGTCTTCGGATGGATTCACCTCATTGTTTTTGTAAACAATATTCATAAACTCTTCCGATGGAGTAGAAAACATGTCATGTTCTGTCTTTCTTCTTTTTCTTTGTCTTCTAACAACAGCCTTATGTTTGGGGCTGTAAAATACATCTAAAGGAGGGATCTCCTCGGCCTTCAATACAATCTGCCCTGTCGGATGTTCAGGAATGATTTCAACATCTTGCTCTAGTTGCTCTTTATCTTTATCTTGCAGTCCCAGTTGTTGAGCGAATTGATCATATTGTTTCAATAACTGAGAAGAAACATTAAGATCAGCAGAATCTATAATCTCCTTAGTTGTTTCTTTTCCTCCTGATTGCATGTCTGCTTTCCCTGTATCTGTTTTCTGCTCAATGGTTTTGCTATCTGGTCCACTTTTTTTATTATGCACATCATCATCAGTACTTGTGCATTTTCCTGTTGTTTGAGCAGTAGACTGCTGACTAGTATTTTGATCGGATTTATCATCAGTATTTCCCTTTTGAGCATCAGGCTTGCCAACAGTGACCACCTTTTGAGTATGTACAGTTGGTTGGTTAACATCCGATTGTGTAATGACTTTGCCAGTAGATGTTTCTACTGGCGTTTTGCTAGATGTACCTTCTGTCTCTGACCCTTGTTATACACCTTCTGCGGGTCTGGAAGGTGATACATTGCCTTTAGGTCTTCTGCTTTAAACGAGCCAAAAGACACTCCAGATGCTGAAACAAACGTTTTGTCTTGTATCTTCACACTGTCAATAACCCATCGAATTGCATCATAATAAGGCATGATGCTCGCTCTGGCTGCAATTCGATGTAAAAATGAATTTGCAAGTGATTTTTCAGTGATCTCAGAGTCGGAATCTGAGCTATCTTCGTCTGGAACCGATGCCTTTTCCACTGTGACCTTGGGGTTTTCTCTTTCCAATAGGTTGTAGACTCCTTCCCATGTCATTCTCCCAAGCCCCTGGCATGATGTATCTGTGACTAATCTTAGTTTTGTGGGCTTTTCTTTTGAAACCGTAGGAGTCTCAACAAACTTAACTGGAACAATAGTCTTGTTTCTTCTCGCTCTCTTCGACATTTCTGCGTTTGCTATTGCTTCCCTTTGTCTGTGAATGAACGGGCTTAGTGTTCTTTGGCTCTGCAAGACAATAAACTCTCAGTTGTGACAAACAAGCAAGTCAAACGGGATGATTTATGAACTTATGATTTTTTATTTATTTGTTTCGTATACCACGTAAATGCTCCTTTTGGGTCACACTCATGTATTAAAAACCAAATCACTAACAATATTCATTTGATTCGTTATTGAATGCCCTCGTACAAACTGAGATTTGGCGCTTGTGAAATATTAAAATATTCATCCCTTCTGAACTTTTCGCATGCAATAAATGACATTTATCAATCGCATCGAAAGTTTTCGAATGGCACATAAACATCACAATACGTTTTTCTCGATTGGCCGATTCCGATTGAAAACTTTTCCGATTTCTAATGGTGGGGTCTACCATATAAGATTTTAAACGAACAAATGTTTGATTTTCTTTTGAAAGCGTTTAGTGTAATAACGCGCGTCGGATCGGGGAATTTTAATTGACCGTAAAGAGTTTATTAAAGAATATCCCGATTATTCGATTGCGACTGGCCGCATCGCATCGGAAGTTATATAAATAAACAATTTAAACTCTTAGCGATTGAAGATTTCCGATCGAACTAATCGCATTGAAGGATTTGAAATAAGTATATGAAACTTCTTTTAAGGGTTTTCTCCGATTCTCCGATTGCGATTGGACTTTTAAACTTGATTTGTTTTTTATGATAAGGCCTTCTATATTGGATCGGATCATAAGTTTTGAATGTTGTATTTTTTTAGTAAACAAAAGATGAGTTTTTTCAAAACAATGAATCTTTATTTCTAAGTCTTTTATTTCTATAAAAAGAGAAAGGGACCCTATTTCTAAATGAATTTTATTTCTAAAATTTTAAGAAAAAGGGAGGGTTTTTGTATAGTACAACAGGTCCCTATATCATTGATTTGGTGAGAGGTAACAATGATTTCGTTTTAAAGGAACTTGATGGAACTGAAATGTTTGGAGGTCTTGTAAATGGGGGGATGCTTAAACATTACTTTGATCAAGAAAATTAGTTCAAACTTTCTCATTCCTTGTACATACCATTGTTTGATGAAAGGATATGAAGACAAAAAAAACCCCTAAAAAAATAAAAAGGGAAAAGAGGGCAGGAATGGAAAGATAGGTACAACCCCATACCAAAAGAAAATGAATGTTGCTGAAAGTGTGCAAGTCTAAATGCCACTACTAGTCTTTGAAAAACAAGTCTTGTTTAGTCATCTAGCCTAATCATGGCTGAACATGTTTTCAATTTAGTTGTTGATAGATTAGTGAAAGAAAAACTTGTCAAAATCATGTAAACTTAACTTGTCAAAAGAGAATAGATTAGGAATGAAAAGATACTGGTTCCGCATGCTCAAAATAGAACCAAAGAGGAAGATGAGGATGCATAACAAATGATAGATCATAGCCCTTATCTTTCTATTTTACTTTCATGCAAAATAATGTTTGTGTGCAGCTTGCTCTTATGCCACAACTCATGGTAAGTCAGATTGCCTAATCCTGATTTAAACCATGCTTTCAATTTCATGTTTATAACTTAGGGAATAAATTTTGTCAAACAACTTAAATCTTGACAAATAAGTAGATTAGGTAGAAAATAAAAAGAGTTCATTAGCCTAATCTAAACTCTTGGAAGAGATAAGGGTACAATTATATAGTTTGTTTTTTGTTTTCAAAAAATAAAAATGTCAAGGGTTTGCCAGTTCAAATGCACCCAAGGAAGAAAAAATATTAGACAAGTAGGTTGGGTAGGTAGAGATGATGTTGATGTTAATCATGTTTTTTCAGATTACTAAGATCACAGTTTCAAGTAAGCATTAGCAAGGGAAACAGGTAAAAATATGCCCAATGGATGAGGCACTAGTCTTCATAAACCAAGAGATCTGAAAGTTCTGGACACCTCCTAAAAGGGAGATGCCCCCCCAAAGTGGAGCCACTGTTAGTCATCCATAATTTTCATACCTCAAGATGACTAAGCATTGTTTCCAGATTTCTAGAAACAAAGTTCATGAGCATTGTGATTTCTAGAAATCTCACAACCTTCATTACCCTTAGGATAATTTTTTCCTATTTTTTCATCATCCTATCTAGCCATCACTAGCCCACCACTCCTGAATGACCCATCCTGGGTTCAAGCCATATTGTTTTTCCCCAACTATCACTCATTTTTCACCATGTCTTTCCTTTTGGCCCAAATCCTCTGTTTTTCTTATCTACAAGACTCCCTACTATTAATCAAACCTACTAATCCAATAATCTTGATGACTCTTCCATAATATTCCCAGACACTGATTGTCTTTACAAACCCTCTAGACAATCAAAATGCTAGATCCTGGGTCTTCAAAACACACTAAGCTTATCACAGGTCCTATCTTACACTTGGTAATCCCTAAAGTCTAAATGACTATCCAAAATCCAAATCCAAAGGTCCCCATTAGGTCACCAAAGGTTTCACTCAGTTATAGAATGGATTCGGTGCCCAACAAATTATGCCTTCCTACATAAAGAGGATTGCACTCAAAGGGCCCCCCTTGGCTTAGAGTACAAACATTGCAAGGGATAGCTACCCTTGTTCACATATTTTTTTTTTTTAAGCCAAGATGACCCCCAGCAACAAGAGGAGGAAAAGTAATAGGGCATAATCATCACCAAGAAGCAGACCCAAATAAGACAGAAACAACAAGCATATAGGTAAAATAGTATCAGAGTTTGCTTTGGTGGATTAACAAAACATTGATGACAAGAGTAGAAGCCTCCTCCTTAAGGTTTTTTCCAAAATAGCACTGCTTCACCTACACTAGGAGAAGAAAGACAAAGGGTACCAGGTTAAAGAAGACCATTTTTTGCCAAAGGATAGAAAAACAGAGTTTTTAAGGTAAAAGGTCAGATTATGAGCTATTGTCAAAGAAAGGGAAAAATGTGACCTCGATTTCTACATCTCAACGATAGGCCTCCAACAAAGGGCCTCTATGCCAAAAATATTGCTCCCCAAAAGATTGGAAAAGGCAGGAATAAACATGTTTTCCGAGAAATATTTAAAAAGGGTGTTCACAACAGAATTACACATTGAAAGATAGGAAACCCAAACATTACAAAAGTGGGTTTGGGATTTTTAAATTTATTTTTCAAAACAAGTATAAAGGCCAAGTGAACCTTCCCCATGCATCATTTTCACTTTACCAAGGAGAATAATCCGTTGAGAGTAAAGTCTTTGGGTTTTAGGGCAAACTGTGAAAATTTGGTAGGCGCTACGCCCCTAGACTCCAGTGCTATGCAAAGAGGCGAAGCAGGTAGTGTAATATTACACTGCGCTACGCGCTCACAGGGTGGCACTGCACGCCTGGGTTGGCGATGTGTGCTAGCACAAGAATGACCA